>JAPYZT010001054.1:0-39998 GCA_030522965.1 Tryphoninae sp. A BG-2022a
AAAGCTCATTGTCAGTCAATGATGACGTCTAAATTCTCGACGTGGAGTAACGTTAACTATTTGTCCATTGAAATCTCCGACAGCAATAAAGAAAAATGTCGTATTGTTCTTGAGCTCAGTCGGTAAGTTAAGTGAAGTGTGAAGTTTCGTATAAATTTCAAACGATTAGTGGTCACGGAATGAAGCAATGAGCTTGGAATTCTCATATATATGACGGAAGAGCTTTGCTATACGTCGGACAATGGGAACGATATAGTGATAACAATGAGGCTAATCCGGTTGTAAAACAATTATATACGCAGAGCCGATTGTCGAGTTTCTGCGGATTTTCATTGTAACCTCCTCTGCCCCTCCCTATTCTACTGTCGTATACCGAATTCCCGTGTTCCACCGATATACCAAAATATACACACTACTGTGTGTGCACATCGTATATACATAACGATAGCAATACGGAGCTTCAGTCGTATATATAGGTATATGTACATTGCGTAAATGTAATTGCCCTTGCTCTCGACATTGCACACCCTCGTTACACTCTCGCGATCTCTATGACTATCGTATATTTTGATACAGTCGTAACATCGCGTTCGCATATAGCTTCATTTTTGACCTAAATTCAAGCATGTGAGATTTCACCGTTTAAAAAAAGCTCCCCAACGCGAGATACTTCTTTTTTTTTCTATTTTTATACGAAACATAAAACTCGCGTTTTCAAGACTTTTTACTCTAACTGTATGTCCGAGAACAGAGGCGCGGGATTTTACGTTTGGCGAGGAATAGCTGGGAGCAAAGTGTACACCGCGATGGGATTGATTAAACTCGTACCCGGTCATGCCGATCCCTACTCATTTATGTTGCGCGGGGTATAATTCATAAGTTTGCGGATAAAAACTGAATAAATCTTTGTGTTTTTTTTTTTCGTAAAAAAGTTTCTGGCTATTGCGAGATTTCATCGGCGCGAATACTAAATTGTAAAACTCACCCCATTCGAACATTCTCGGTCGGATCGTGGCAAAAGCTTGTGAAAATTATTTTCAGACTGCAACTCTGTAATCGAGTCCTGACGGATATATTTTTATATTACCGATAAAACTGGATCGAAATTTTTTTCTACGGAATGTGTTCGTTTTTTATTGGAATAAGGTTGATTTTTGTCAGCTCTTCCTTATTTTTGTATCGTGACCGAAGATATCTACAATCTGTTTACCGATGTATTTGTGACAGGTACGGGTATCGATCCACGCAAACTGCGTAATCCTATCGACAGACCATTTTATAGAATTGTATTCCGATGAAAGTATTCGATCTGTATCTCATTTCCAATCAACAATTTATTTTGTAGAATTGAATAAAGTACCGGGCGTTCGTGCCTTCACATGGGAGAGCGCTAAAAATAGGGACGAACAAAATTGTCGAGCACGCGTCAAAGTGATTTTTCCCGTCGAGATTCGAATCTAGATTATCGCGTATTTTGAATCGTAGGATATCGTACACGAATAGCTCGATATCGAATAATATTCACAATGCATGATTTGCGCTCGATATTTATTTAACGTATATCGCAAAGCATACTCGCAGCCCATCTCGATCGAGAAGCATTATCGCGGGATATAAATCCATAGTCTACGGACAATATAATGGCCAAAACCCATCGACGATATATTGTTTAAACAACGTATAATTGTATTAAACAGCTCTTAACTCGCTATTTCTCCCGACTCTATAAATTCGTGGATTTTACGGTGTCCACGGGAGAGGGCCTTTTCCTGTGGCGCACCATGTGGCGCGTCAAGAATTGTTTCGAATCGAGTTGTCCCATATATTCAAATTAGAATCTAATTATCGTGCATTACGTACCGAGTGGCGCATGTATATGAGGGTGAGAAGGAGAGAGCGAGGGAGGGAGAGAGAGAGAGAGAGAGAGAGAGAGAGCCCGAAAGAGCGAGGGAATGAGGGAGGTGCAGGGAATGCCTGAATGTATACGAAAATTTTCCGTTTCAAAGCTTCGCTATCCTAGAATTTCATTATTACATGTACGTGTCTATGTATATATTATATAGTTAGAGGGAAGGACGGGGTCAACTGCAGAGCGGGAAAATTGCCTCCTCACTAGAGCGTTCCAGCGATCGCTGTGGCATCGTTGAACCACTAACCAGAACAGTGTACATTCACCCGGATTGTACTCATAGGCTCGAACAATATTTTCATTCTTCAAATATCATCCATTTGTTTTTCTTCTGATATTCATCTGTGTCAATCTTTTGGGGTTCAATTTTTCGTTGAAGAATCAACGAACTCTGCGATTTCCATGAATGTATTTAAAACAATTGTACGAGTCGTCAACGTACCAAAGAATGTTTCAGGACTGAGCAGATACGAGAGAATATATTAGCCACTATAATTATTTTTAAGGTTAGCTCAATTCCAAAAATTCATTCCGCCATAACTTCTTGACACTGAGTTAATGGCGGGCGTTGCCAGATAATTGTCGACGGATGGAAATGTCGGTCAATACTGCGCGAACCAAAGGCTATAACCTCGTCATCTAGCCCCGGCCCGCAATTTCGTAATAAATTATATCCCTCGTCATTATGCATCGTCATACCTCATGGCGTTATTTCGACGAAGTTTGAGATTGGAGGAAGAGCAATTATGTATATTCCACGGTCTCAAGATATCATCCATCCTTTAAAGTAGACCAGGGACAGAAGCGAGTTTTCCCCTCGTAGTTGGAAATATTATATGACTGGCAATCAGTTGGGTCGGCGATACGACGTCTCTTATTACGGTTTACATCACCATCTGCAGAGGGAGAATATTGAGAAGCGCACAGCACGCAACCTGGCCCTGGAAATTCGATTAATTGAACCACGCGAATCTTCCTTCGATATTAGTTACATATCCTCGATGTATACGCAAATCGATTGAACGGGTTGCTCGCCTAGAGAGCTTTTACTGTCCGGAGAGTTCAGTTAAACGAGGTTAACTTTGCGTTAATGCAAGAGGTACTGAAAAGCTTGTGTAATCGCTTGTCCATTTGTGCGACGAATGCCAATTTCTCAAATTTGAAACAAATTTTGTTTCTAGGTTGATAACAGAACCGGCAATTTGTCAATCTAATAAATTTTCACTTCGATTAATTTATATGGATCGATAACTTTGATTATTATTCGTCGATTACTTTCGAGCCATTAATTTTCTCCAGTTTACGATCGGTATCGAGTTATCGGCTCTTTGTATACTGTATTTTAACGTTTCAAAGGATAAACGAGTTTATAGATGGGTAGAATTTTATTGGAATAGGAAAAAGGCGATTGCGAAGCTAGTGGCACATCAGTTGGTTCGCGCATCTTGTCAAAAAGGGGGTTAATGGAAAGAACGTATCAGGAATGCGAGCTTGCACACTCTTGCACTTCTATCGCATCCTCATGTAGTCTTCCATCTCCGCTCGCATTCTCGCTCTCTATTTTCCTGTTTTTTTTTATATATATTTTGCAACCACGTTCCGGACCATCTAGCCAAGGCCATAAAGCGTTGGCCAACTCTCTGTTGCCTTCCTCCTTCTCGAGCATTTACTGGCTTCCAGGACCCATGATCCTCGTTCTTTGCTTTCTCTCTCTCTCGTTTGGCCTCCTATTCTGCGCAAACGTGCCATTTTACGGTGGCGTTAGTCCCTATACTCCGTCTCAGTCTGGTGTTCTTACCGGGTCACCTTTTCGTACTTCTCTCGTATTCTTTCTCTCTCCCTCGTGCAAGGGCTTTCTTCTATACAGGGCACGAAGCATCTCACATGGGGCTCGTAAAGTCCGGGGCGCAAATAGCGAGATATTCGAGGCATGCACGTCATGCAACGGGATCCAGCCAACGATAGTGGGCATTACCACATCTCACCGCAAGAGGCTCATCTCTCTCTCTCTCTCTCTCTCTCTCTCTCTCTCTCTCTCTCTCTGTCTCCAACTATAGGTATAAGTATGTACATACGTACAGAGATCTTCTCTCCTGTCTCCGAATTCGTATACTCATCGTACAACTTAGATCACGTTCTTCCTTCTCGTGGAATCACCGATCAGGTGCCCATTGACTTCAACGACGAGCGAATGAGAAAAAAGAAGCTGGAAATAATTATGGGGCTGTTTGGTCGCAATATGCTAATTTGAAAATTATTCCAGGTCACACGTCTGTACGTAAAGGCAAATCTTGAAACTATAGTATTTGTTTAGACTTTTTTTTACAATTGAAAGATGTTTTTCTTGTCTGGTTTCCATTAAACTTAATAGTTCATATCTTATATGCATATTATCATTTTACCCTCAAGTCTGTTATATCAGTGATCAGTCTTAGCAGTGATTACAAATTGAAACCAAATTCTAGAAAAAGAAAATTGATGTTTAGAAAAAGGCAGGCTGCAAAACATCTTTCCAATTCATATTTCCGATTCCGAAAAGGGAAGGTGTGAGGAGTAAGACTCATCCATAATCAAAACAAGAAACTTCACGCACATATCCACCAACGATGCTCAGTATAATATAGTATGTCGGCATTTGAAACAATAAAATAGGGGAGGCAACAATTCAGTGTCACAAACACAATAATTCACTAAACCAACTTTAAGGTAGACCTAGCACGGTTGCCCGAAATAAAAATATCACGCAAACAAACAAACAAAAATATCACATATGACTATAGTTTCGTAATAAAACTTTTTCTTCTAACTGTATTATACAGTGACAGGAATGTAATATACCAAGCTAGTGAGCGACTAGATTTCAGTGGATGAACGATCGTGGTAACACTGTCTCGTGCTTTCACAGAATTGACAGAAAAGTTTAAAAATCATAGAATTGCGGATCAATCTAGTTGTTTATAACATTAAAAAAAGAAATAAATAAAAATATCAAACAGAATTCGTTTTAAAAGTAAGTGGCAGAAGAAAAAAGTAGTTGACAGTGAAATAAAAGTTTTGGCGACAATGGTCGAGATAAAATGTGTTGAAAGTCTCAAACTCGTTGAAACAGAACACTTCGCAAACACGTTATGTGGTGAGAGACATATCGTTGAAATTCCAGAGGTTGATGACAACTTAATTTTTCGTCAATGTACGGAAGTACTTTCGCTGAGGGACGTTATCGCGTTCCTAAAATAAAAAACTATTATCATAAAAAGAAATATTCCGTTATAATATTAATATTTTATATCGTTTATGTTATCTTCATTGACAAATAAAATTGTTCGTTAATTGACAAATAGTTAAAAACTATGGTCGATTAAAAATTACTTCTAAATAAATATTTTAGTTGCAGTATTATTTTAAATATGGTACTTGAACTTACACTATTGGACGATACGGTATTGTTGCATGTTTTATTATTATACAGAAGTTATTCAATTTTTAGAAAATTGAATAATAATCGCAATACAAACTCGTTTTTCACTCTTTCATTAATTAATTTGTTATCGAACCATAATTATTATTGAAATTCATAAACACAATAGAATGGTACGACGAATATGTGACCTGATTTTTGACCAATATTGATTCTGCACTGTTAAAAGTTACAATTTAAAACCCCATTATCTCCCAACCTCAATAGCCGACTATTCTGAAATTTTACTCGAACATGCAATATAATATGAACAATAGCTGATTAAAATTTGAACAAAATCTATAGAAATCAAGCCTTAATAGAGGCAATAATTAATTACGTATTTCATACGATTAAATTCATTTTATGATTTAATTTGATAACGTTAAATCAATCAGCGGAATAATCAAAATTGAATAATGCACGATGACGAAGCTAAAAGCGAATATTCTTTTCGTATAATCATCATCCGAAAACTCTCGTGATTATACGGTGAATCCCTTTCAGCATGCTCACTGCCGAGTGGCAAAAGCTGGCAAGGTACTCGACGAAACACAGCTGTGTAATGACGGAAATTAGGATTCTGCGTTGCAGAGTGAGAGGAAAGAAGCTGAAACGAGATGTCGACGTAACGAGCGATAAAGAGAAAAAGCGAGTGGTTCGAGAGGAAAATGTTAAGCGAGAGAGTCCCCGCCCGGTTTAGTTGTTCGCGGTATTTGCCATTCGCGCAAGGGTCCCGGTCAGAGGTCGGTGAGCTGGCAACACCATCCCCCAGGAACGTCTATAGATATAAGGCCAAGGTATCGCGTTCCACTTACCTTTGTTACTCTTCTTAGTTACATCGCATCTAGCTGCTCAGTCGCTTTCCTCTTTTCCGCGTAACGCTTTGTCTACATCTGGCCGTTCTTCTTTCGGCCCTCTCTCTCTCACCCGCTCGCTACTCTCTTTGCGAGCACTTTGTTTCATCCCATCTGCTCCTTGTTCAAAGATTCGTTCTTTCACGGAAAAAAACTTGCCCGTTACGAACGAAGTAAGCGGACAGTTGCGCAATTACGTCGTTATTATACAACATACCATAAAACTTTACTTTTTTGTTTGTTTTTTAATTACCCACGTTTCATTTGTTATCATCGTTATTTCGCAATATGAATTTTAATTTAACGAATGGTTCGAAACAATTTTATGGTACTTCATTTCGCGAAGTTATCTTCAATGCTTTTTCATTTGAATGGACTTCATCTCTGATAAGCGATTTATATATGACGGGAGAATTGCGAATACTCGTGCGACAGATAGAGAACGTTTCTCGGTTGGTTAGCTTTCATTCGGATGAACGCTAAAGTCTCGTTTTTTCTCTTTCTCTCTTCTCTATTGTTCCTGTATATATATATATACGTGGTATAACCCTTCGCATGGAGAGTAGAGACCTATATTTCACGCGATTATTAAATGGTACGATGCCACGCGAGCATCCGGACCTCCATTTCCCACTCGCCAATCGCGGTCTTCGGCCTCGGAAAGCTTTTGGTGGAAAGAAAAGAGCCGCCGGCGAATATAAAAGTAAGTCTTTTTTGCTGACCCCTCCACGTACCGTGTGCGCTGCGTTGCACAGCGTTCATTTAAACGATATAATGAGCCGTAAAAGTTTATGAAGACAACGCTTGCTCCCGTTCTTTTTCGCTCACCGCGAACCTTTTTCTCTTCTTTTATCTCTCCCGTAAGAACAAGTTTGAGCCTTTTTCCCATTATAGTTCTGCACATGAACATGCAAAGATCGTGAACTCCACCTCCTATCTTCCAATGTTATATCCTTCTTACACCGATATGAGAGAACTAGTTTATTGTAGTTCGGTCACTCACTTTTATTTCAAAATAAAACGCTAGCTTGGATATTTTTACACATTGCGCATTTTCACGTAAAACGGGATAATTTTTCGACAAACGTTCGCGGAAGTAGTAAAGTCGCATACGGGAGTGGCAGGTAAAAAATCCTCTTTTTTGAGCACTTTGCGAACGGAAAATGGTGAAAATAAAATTGCGACTTTTACATGATCGTGAATTTGTGCCTGCTTTACGGTTATGTGTGATTCGTCGACAAAAAACAAGTCAATCTTGAAAATAGTGGTCTTGTCATCTCGATGTGATTCGCTCCGAGAGTTATACCTGCATTAGAGCACTGTGTAAATCTTCAAGAAGTTATGGATCATGAACGATCTAATCGATCTGATTTTACATTAGTGCGTGGGCTTTAAAGCTTGAAAAATCATTCAAACACGCTATTCTTTGATTTCAGTTGGTTTCCGCCAAAGGAGTAAAACTTGATACTTTTAGGGACTTGAATTCTTTTTTCATATTTTATGAAAATACTCCTGGATATCTGGAGAATTATATTGGAATCGAGAACGTGTTCCAACTTTTGCAGCTGTAGAGATAGTTTAAAAATCGACCAAAGGTAACGAATTTTGTTATTTTACAAAAATGAGTTCCAAGGTAAATATTTTCATTTAATATCTCTCGTACAATATTAATATTATAGTCATTCTTGCGGCGCTCATTGTTAACAATTATCGAAATTTAAACGATATGTAGCAATTAACGAACTTGGAACAAATGACTATGACATTCATATTTTACGAGACACTGACGAGGAAAATATACGTCTGGGAAATCATTTTGTTTGAGTTATTTTTTCCACTGTTTTCCAACATATTTGAGAACCCACGTTTTGTTACCCGTAGGGCTATCAATTTTAAATGACGTTTCATTCAATCTACAATCGCTAACCAATTCGAAGAATAATTAATATTCATGAAATACCGTTAATTTGATATAAAAAAACTATACATGTATATAAAAGGATGTGAAAAAGTTTATATAACACGAGCACAGGGTCACGTATGAATGGGCGTAACATCAGCAATCTCCGGTCATATGTTGCATAAAAAGCCGTATCTATGAAACATGCCACATATATATATAAAAAAGAAACGATTTCTCTTTTCACAAAACGTTCCACCATTCAATGTCTCTATCACCATAGCCTTGTTGCATCGAATACATAGTTTTATCCGATTCCCCAGTGCATAGTGCGTCGATACACCCACTCGTTGATCGGCTGAAGATTCAAATAGTCAAAGAAACGTGGTGCTCTTTGATGCCCTCTTCCTCCTATTCAAATCCCTTTTCTCATATATGTGTTCTTCGTTGATGTCTACTTACGGACAAAAGATTACGAAGGAAAAGCGTCTCGTGTGAAAAGAGTACGAGTGACTCGTGACTCGCAACACGATTCGTCGGGAAAATGGAATAACGTAAATAAAAAAAAGGGCATGGAAACACGCGTGAAAGGAGGACAAGGAGATAAAGACTTGAAAGGGTTCAAACGTCACGGGAGCTTTTTTCATCGTGAGGAGAAAAAGCTCACTTGAGACAAAAATACAAGCTTTGGTACGTATGCATATTCATTTTGTCACTCATTTTTCTTCGCCCATCTCACATTTCGTCGATTGTTTCTTTTTATTTTTAATAAACATCGTAATGTCATATGTTTATGTACAATAATATACCTATCTAGTCTAACGATATCACTGCGTAACGGTTGGTTTTTTTCATTTTTCTTCATTTTTCCATCATTGTTTATTTATCATCTCCGTTATAGCCGACTCTTCGCGATATATATTTTGTTTCTACATCAGCCTTTTCCTCCTCTTCTTCGTACTTCTTCTCTCGGTGGTTCGTACTTTTTAATTTTTTCTCCTCGTTTTTTTTGTACACGACCAACCTTTTATATCCCCGTTAAACTTAAAGTTCTGCGGTCACACACGACACTGAACAACGCTCGTTGTGTAATACAATATTCATTATGGCGCGACATTACGCTTGTTCGCAGGTGTATTAGTACGTTAGTATAGTTAAGTTAGGTACGTGTGGCGAACGAAAAAAAGAGCCGGAGAAAAAGAACGGTCTGACGCCGATCGCGGTCACGAGAGAGAGCCACGAAAGACTGTCCCGTTTTTGCCCCCTTTTTTCTTCTCGTTTTCTCGTTTTTTAACCTTCCGATGTTTTTTGTGTCCCGTACGTTGGCGCTTTCAGCTACCTCTTCACTCGCACGGCCTTTTCCCTGCTCACACTCAACCTCAACCTCTCGTCTACGCGCATGTGTGTGTGTGTGTGTGTGTGAGTGTATTTTTTTCGCTGGCTCGTTTACCGCGTTTCGCACATTCCTTTTTCTTTCGTCGTATTTTTTTAATTTTTTTAATTCTACCCCTCAACCCTTTCCTTTTTCTGCTTGCCACCGCGAATTTTTTCCTACATTTCTTTTGTGTTTTCACGCCCCGTCGTGTGATCTTTTTTTCGCATCTCTCGCTTCTCCCTCCCCGTCAATCTCTTTTACCCTTTTTTCTCCCACTCTCTCACTCTCTCATACCCACCCTCTGACTCTTCTCCTCAAACCCTTGACTGCAAGTGCCACGAATCCCTGATGTACCGTTTCTCTCTTTCGTTTGCCCTCTCACTCCTTTTATCGTTGTTGCCTCGTGAATAGCTTGAATGGAAGCGCGAAATAACGACTAGCAGCGACCGGAAAATTAGCCCCGCGCTGAATTTTTTTCTGTGGCAGAAACTTTACCACCACTGCAAAGAAAATATAGATACGCGCGGAGAGTGAGAGATTCAACGAGGGAGAGCTGGGGAAAATTGAAATGTGCTTTGTTCGTTAAATATTAGCCCGAGCCCTCTTCTTCGCTACCTATCATCCTCTCCCAATGAGTAAATTCTTACGAAGTGAATTGCCACCATTAATGCGAGATTGGATAGTCACGGGCAAAAAGAACGAGATCATAAGAGCGAGAAAGTGAAGGATATTCGCAATCGAGACGATAAAGAATCACGATCTCAATGTGAAAGAAGCATCAACATTCATTAGCCAAGAGTCGGTTAGTTTCGTAATATTTGTCACTCCATCTTCGCGATTTTTGGTTTGAAATCGTACAATGATACGATTCGCACCGACAAAATTCGCAACCGTAAAAATTCGAGCAATTCATGAAAGTGCAATTTCTCGACTTGAAAATGACGCAAGGTTCATCCTCCTAATATCAACCATTGGACAGCAACCCCCAGGAATCAAACGCGTCAATATTACAATTTCGGCCAGGCTTAAAATACAAGTTTCAGCAAATCTATTATCGAATTAAATACAAAAGAAAAAAACAAATACTTATTACTTTTATTAGAACCCGAGTTCGTTGTTTTCTTGCCGATTGCAAATCGGCCGATTATTCTCTGAAAAGCTTCATAATTCAATTGAGAATTATTGAAGAAAATTTGTCGAATAAAATTACATTAATTCACAGAGATTTTATCGATAAAAATAATTTCGTTCTTTTTCGGATTTTGTCGCAAGGACGATATTTCTTTTTTCACCGAATGGTTGGAAGGTACATCGATGGTACGGTCTACCGCTCTATTTATATCCAAGTATTACGTGAGAATATTTACGGAATTGTCGTGACTGGTGGGAAACACGATGAATATTCAAGCTTCCCCAGACGGCACCTGATACACCAACGCACGCACAGGTAGAAAAAAAAACATTTCACCATTTTATACGGTTTCTCTCACGAAATTCTCCACGGACACCTTTTTTCGTTTTTTCCCCTTTTTTTTCATGCTTTTCGCTTCGACAGTGAGTCACACGCGAAATTCTATACGCAACAAATCGATACCTCGTTATCATGCCGTTATATCCACCGTCACCTAATACTTACACACGATGGAACGTAATATTGCCACCTTTTACGATTTATTAACATACAGCATGATTATTTACAATGAGTGATATTTTGTTTTTTTTTCTCGCTCGACTTCCGGTTTTTTTCTGGTGATTTTTAAAAATTACTTAATTATATTATTCGTGACATTTCGCGATGTATCCACTGTATACGTATATATATATATGTATATATATATATATGTATATATATATATGTATATATATATATATATATATATATATATATATTGTTTCGATATAACCGTCGTTGTCGGTACCGCAAAATTTCGTAATTTCGTATTGATCTTCCTCTTTCTGTCTCTCTGTTTTTTTGGCTCATGGTTGGGTATCCGATGATCGAGGGTGCGATTACTGGTTTCGCGTTCCTCTTTGCTCGCTTAATCGACCCACGCATTGCCTTTAGATTTAATTTTGATTCTCGTTAATAAATCATACGCGATCTACCCATGACGTATGCTAGCTCTCTCTCTCTCTCTCTCTCTCTCTCGCTCTCGCTTCTACGTTCCCTCTCCTGAATTTCCCATCCATATTAACGGATTACGGGGTATTAAGGGCCCTAATTCATAGCTGTATATACCATTGACCCACGCCCCTATGCAACCCATTATCCTACATACGCGTGAATACACATATATCGTATGAATATGAATATATATATGTACATATATATATATATATATATATATATATATATGTATATAAATTTATGTATATATACAAATATTCATACATATAAGTGATTCGTCGTAGGCTGCAAGCCTGGATGTTTGTAAGCGAATATGTATATAGAATATACACGTAGACGGGGTGCGTATGCTCACTTTACCGCTGTTCTCCATGTTTGCTTCACGCTGGACGTTGGTCGTCGTTAGGCGCTTAACGCGTGTCGCCAACGGTATTAACAAGCCCCGCGGATTGTACACGGTTGGTGCCCGCAGAGGCCACACGTTGGACTTGATCATCTCGATAGATTTTCGTCTCTCGCTCTCTCTCTCTCGCTTTCTCGCTGTCTCACTTTCTCTCACTTTCATTTTCACTCTCTCTCTCTCTCTCGTTCTTTCTGTCTACTTTTGTTCTTTGTCAATAATTAAATTTGACAAGTTAGGTTTGACAAAAACATAGAGCGCGCTGTTTTTAAAATGTCGGCATTTATTGTGATAAATTAAATTCCGATAAATGATAATTATATGAAAATTTTATTATGATATTATAATAAATTAAATGATAAATTATTTTTTATTGGCAATTATTCGTTTTGGGAATATAAATTGTAATTTTGATTCCATTCAAACGAAAAAAATTGATCGTAGTTTTCTTTTTAATCCGTTTGAAATATTTGTTGAGGTTTAAAGTGACGTTTAGTGGTGAAAAAGTTTGCTATAGAAAAGAGTAATAAAATTATTTTCAATAATCGCAAATTTGAGGAGCATACCATGGTCTAAATACAACTTCGTGGCTGCTCTTTATCGGATTTTTAACATTCCACGGTTCTACAGGCGTTCATGAAAAATTTGGCCGGGTTCGAACCACGCCCCATATGCATGAAATATTTCAAAGCTTTGTGCATTCCATTTCTTTTGCCAAAATGGAAAAAATCACTTTGAAAAGCTGTCCCCGGATATTTGGCCGTTTTGAAATTTACCGCGCATGTGGACTAACTTAACAAGGACACACAAATTGTATTATGTAGCGGTTTAAAAGTTCCCTATGACACAATTTCGTGTATTCAATGAAACTTATTTGGATTTTTATTGAACGAGTAATAACATTTCGGAGCGATCGTTGAAGTCATGTCTGAGTAGCAGCCACGAATAAATCTCTCTCTATCTCCGTCTCTCTCCTTTCCCCTCCCTCAAGAGATTTGATTTGATTTGATGGTGTATATTTATGGACTTGCAAGCTATGGGCCAAAGTAATCTACAGAGTAGCCTGGTGACGTCCCACGAGACAAAATACAGAAATGCACAATAAAGAAACTATAACTAGGGTGAAAATAATATAACAATAAAAATAATATAACAATAAAAATATTATAACAATAAAAATAATATAACAATAAAAATAACATGATAATAGCATATACCGCAAAATAAACAAAATAAAATAATAGTGTGTCATGAACAAAATAAGATAGATCAAAATCTAAATAAACATAATCGCAACGCATAACAAGATAAATCAAAATACATAAAAATAATCAAAGCAAGCATAATGATACCCATAACCATAACGCAAATCTTAACGTATAATATGGCATGAATCTTTAGCGAAAGTGGCTCGGATTATATCGATGTGTGCTAAGATCGAGTTAACATTAAAACGAGCTACATAAAGAGATATTGGAATACTCGCAGATCGCAATCGAGCTGTAGCAGCGGCTAAGGATACCGGGGGTAGTCAGACTAGTTTATCGATATCGTCCATGGTGGAGATAGGAAGGACTAGCTGGCCATCCGACTTATGTACACAGATGCGGCCCCCTTTGGTCCAGACATATCAATAGCCAGCGGCACGAGCCCGCTGTCTGGTGGAACGTAGCAGGTTATATTGCGCCGCGGGTAACAGCTCTTTAATATATCTATATATTAGACTGTGTCATTTTTAAGCAACTTTTTTTTTCATCCTGCAAACACGCTTTAAACTTATAAAAAGGTAAAAAAAGAAGCCTGTATAAATTTTAGCTCAGAATATTAATATTTAGAGGGCGCTTAAACACATCTCTATTTCCCATTTCAATGACAAGGGGAAAAAATTTCTGTTGGAATGTTATAACACGGTCACGGCATATTCCATAAACAAGCTGCTAGCAGATTCTTATGCAGAATTGAATGCTCTACAAAAAAGCCCTCTTATACTTTTTTGATAAACTTGGCCATTCAAGGGATATTCGAGTTCAAAGTTCAAAGTGTATGAAAATTCATCGTGTTTTGTTAATATTACAGCAAATCTATCCACTCTATATTGAAAAATATCAAATAACTTTTGTGTAGATTATTAAATTTATTATCCAAATTCTTTAATTTATAGTTAATAAATATTGATAGATGGTTTTTTAAGACACTTATTTTTTGCCAGAAAAACGGTCCTCTGTAATAAATTATGAAATATTTATAATTTTTCATGAATAAATTTGTTTTAAAAAATTTGAGGATATATCATTTTTCTCTGTTATTGGGAACAAAGAATGATATTTTATTCGTGAGTATTATGTCCAATTTTTATAGATGTATTGCTCAAGTACAAGCCCACCAGAACCAATTCCCTGGCAAAAAATAAGTGTCTAAAGTCTTAAGAAAAACCATCAATCAATATTTATTAACTATAAATTAAAGAATTTGGATAGTAATGTTAATAATCTACACAAAAGTCATTTCATGTTTTTCAATAGAGTCGATAGATTTCCTGTAATATTAACAAAACACGTTGAATTTTCATACATTTTGAACTCGAATATCCCTTGAATGGCTAAGTTTATCAAAAACGTATAAGAGGGTTTTTTTTTGTAGAGCATTCAATTCTGCATAAGAAACTGCCAGCAGTTTGTTTGTGGAATATGCCATGACCGTGTTATAAAATTCCGACAGAATTTTTTTTTTCCCTGTTATTTAAATGGGAAATAGAGATGTGTTTAAGCGACCTCTAAATATTAATATTTTGAGCTAAAATTTATACAGGCCTCTTTTTTTACCCTTTTATAAGTTTACAGCCTGTTTGCAGGATGAAAAAAAAAGTTGCCCAAAAATGACACAGTCTAGTATATATATATTAACGAGCCGTTATAACTGACTCCAGAAATGTCCTGCGTCAAGAGAATGCGTTTAGCGCTTGGTCTTAACTATAGCTTCACAGAAGGCAGACGAAGACAAGGTAACTATGATGGAAAAGGACCGAAGTACTTGTTGCGAGATATCAGTGGAGGACGAAGTAAGACGCGAGGTTGACCGTTGCAATAAACGAACAGCGAGGATGTGACTTGCTAGTTCGGGAAGACCAAGGGAAGCGAGAATTTTACCTGTAGCGGCCTTTAAATCGGATGTAGTCTCATTAGGGAGACCGGAGATCACCAGTTCATTAGACATAACCGAAGGCTGAGAGCTAAGAGAATCAAGCTTAATGGAGAGATCTGCAACCGCTTGGCGTAAGATTGTATTCTCGGCTTGCAACGCCACTAATTGGGATGTATGATCGGCAACCGTATTCACTAAGGCCTTCAAAAGACTTCGAGAGATTTATTAATATTCGCAATCGCATCCGTTGTTCGCTTAGCAGTTTCGCGCTGTTCAGAAATGAAAGCGGAGAAATTCGAATCATTCTTCATAAGCATAGCAATCGCCGATTCAATCGACGCTTTCGATGGATGGGTAGTGCTGGAGGAGCTCGTGGAACTCGAAAACAAACCCGAGGGGCCGAACATTGTGCTCAAATAATTCGTACAACATGTGTTAATGGTCGCGTTCTTGAAATAACTTCGAGCACATCTAGGGTCAAAAATCTGGAGACAAATATCACAGGAGAGCGAATTTCAAGCAATTGCCTTGCCACACTTATTGTTAGTGCAGACGGGAGGCATATAGATCTTTACGTTACCGATCGGTGGTAGCAATATATCAATGCGTTCGTAAACGTGCGGATGCAGAAGGGGGTCAGCGATAGCGATAAGCAGCGCGGAAGTACTCCTTCTTGAAATCAAATAAGCAACGGAGCGAAGCGTAGACGACGGTAGGGGATCCCGATGTCAACAAAGGCCGCATACACGCAGAAAGAAAGACACTCGACAAGCTGGCTGGCGAGGAGACGGTGCCGAATGGAGCTGAAGATATCCATAGAAACCCGAAACAGCGCAGGGCAGCAGGTAAGATGTCGAGAGAGAGACAGAGAGTGCGAGAAAGAGAGAGACAGAGATAGTGCTCAATTGAATTTGTTTTGTATTTCCTTCACCGCGAAATATAATGAAGGTATTTGCAACCCTCCCTAGACACACTATAATTTGCGCACCTCCCTAGACACACTTTGGTGTATGCTCTCCCGCCACTTTTATCATACTTAGACTTATTTAAAAAAATTCAGGAGAGTAGTTTGGGATGTATAGAAAGAGAGCATGCAGTGGGTGATGCTTAAAAATTAATTTTTATTACTGTTGTTTAATGGAAACCGATTGAGACCCAGCGATTTATAGAAACGGACTGGACAGCATAGACCCATGCGTGTCAACGAAGAGTCAAAAAGTTTTTCGGTGTAATAGATATGATCGTACAGATGTACGTCAATCAATTCCACAATTGGAAACCTTGATATACTCCCCAGTAATGGCCATCGAATTTTACAACATTTTTCTTGGAATCGAAACGGAATATTTCGATTGGCAATCTTCTACCTTGGCATCCTCTACTCTACCCCGTTTTGATTCTATATCCCGATATATAGCTCAATTTACGTTGCATCGCGTGTGTTATCGTATCAAATCTATGTGCGAATGGACCCATCCTGCGGTGTGTGATCGACGATTTCGCGAGCCGGTATGTCGTCAATCGCTTTTTCGGTACTTCGCGCCCGTTCATTCCCGAGTGCAGTATATTGAAGAGCGAATAGAGAAGAAGAGAGAGAAAGAGAGAGAAAGAGAGTGATGTCGTCGATTAACGAGTTTATCGGCGCATTCACCAGACCCTTCCCGTATATTGTTCGCCGTATGTGCATTGTGATACATACATTGATAAATAGATAGATAGATGGATACATTTGACATTCGCAGAGTCGAAATCTCGCGCAACATGCGGGCCAATATCGTTCACTACGGGGCAGACATAAATTATTGAACAGAAACGCGGTTAGCGCGTGTCCAGCATGCATCTATTCGCTTTTCAATTAACGATTCGACAGCATTTTGACTATTAACGATCCGCTCTTGCTCTGACCCTCTCTCTTTCTCTCTCTCTCTCTTTCTCTCTCTCTCTCTCTCTCCCCCTCTCTCTTTCTGTCTTTCTCCATTTTTCTCTATTTGCGTGATTTCGTTCAGAAAAGTAAATTTATTTGATCCGCCGGACTATTATTTCAGTACAAAAACATACACAGGATGTGGCATTTTAAATCCTCCAGATGAATATTTTTAATAATTGTATTACAAAAAATATTTTGTATACAAATTTCCAGGTTTAAAGGGAGTTCAAAGAGAGACAAAATATTACTTGTTTGATCTTGGGTGAATGGTTTCAAAGTTAATTCATTTTTTTCCACAGAAACTCGCAGATATATGTTTCCGTAGGTTCGTATTCTATATAAAAAATAAGAAATTATTATTCAAAACAATATTTAGAAAATCTCAGTTTTTTAAGATCATTAGCAAAGGATACAGAAATGTATAAATTTTCATTAAATCTTTACATGAAAAGTAAAGCTTTTGAAGAGAAGTAGCGAAAGGTAAAAAATGCTTATGGTTATATAAGGATTCTTAGAGAATATATGAAAATAGTTTTAATAGGTATTAAATATATCTTATTATATACATATTGTTTACCAAAATTTTGAAGTTGTTGAATGTTTTTGAATAGAAATTGCTATTTTCAACTTCGGAAATAAAAATGTCAAAAAGCTTTAATATTTGAGTAAAAGTTCTTACGAAAATTTCGGCCTCTTTGGCAAGTTAGCTTAAAAAATGGAGAATTAGAAAAAAAATATTTTGAACAAACATTTCTTTTTTTTTATTGTAGAATGCGAATCCGCATAAAATATATTGAATCCCATTATTAAAAACAACATTGACTTTGGGATGACCTTAGAACCCTTCACCTAATATCAAACAAGTAATTTGACGTTCCACCGCAAGTATTCAAATTCTAATTCGTAACATTTTACGAAAAAAAATGCTATTATTCAAAGATATTCGACTGGGTGGTTTAAAGTCAGAAACTCTGAACACATTTGTTTGAAGTGGAACATTTTTCAAGTCAGACAAAAATTATTCGGATTCATCGCTACAAATGTTTATTCACTAAAATTCATATTTATGTTACGTTATTTGCGTGTCTATTGGAATAAAATGATATTTTTTAATAAATCATATTTCTGAATTAATCAAGAAAGCAAATAAATCGTGTAAATATGAAAATTGTCCAGGTGGAAAAAGTTATTCTCGATGGTCAATTTTACCAGCCAACATTTTTTATCAGGACGATCATAACTCACCAAATCTGGTCCATCGATTCTTGCTTAAGGGCAATTTTCCGCTTTCCAGCGTATTTCACATTTTTGGGTAAATGAGAAAACCGGTGATCACGTCAAAACTTATTTTTCAGCGGTGCAATTACTCCCCACGAGCCGGGCTATCACACATCACTCAGGAATCCATCGCTCAATGTAGAATAAATTCAAATCTCGATTCCCCGTTACAGAAGACGATACAAGAGAGACTCGCTTTGTGCGCTATATATAGGTAAATGTATTTTCGATGTTTTCGAAATAAATCTATAATACCGAGGATTAGCCATACAGGGCTCGACGTAGCCGAAATAAATGGTGAAAGAAGAGAGACAGTCGAGGAACAAAGAAGAATAGGAAACGAGAGAGCTTTCAAATCGAGCTTACGAAAAAATGTTGCATTTGTCACATTTTCATAACCGGATATTCACGTTTTATATATTAATTCACGAAGATCGTTATTTCTTTCCAGGCAAAGATGATAATCTGGGAGTAAATTCAGAAATGAGGTTTGCAAGAGATGCAGAGATACATCAATGGACGAGAGCCGGGGAGGGTGGGAGAGCATGAACGTGCGAGGGAGAAACCAAAAAAGCTTTCATCGAGAACAGCAACCGTTCCATTCGGGGATACGCCGGATTAGTGACTCGTATCCATCGTAGTTTTTTGCCCACAGTACCCCCTCGTGTGCTTTCTATTTCACTCCTCCTCTCTTGTTTCATCCCTCCTACGCTTCATCAGGCTCTTCTAATGACTTAGATTCCCCAGATCCCTTTCGCCAACTATCGAACGAACAGTCGCAATATCCATCCTTCTTACAGTAAACCGGAAAAACCAACTAGCGAGTACTTTTACGGTTGTCCCTGATTATTTATTTATTTTCTTTCGCGATCGTTCCATATCTCATTTCCTCTTTCTATCGCTCGCGTTACATCCTCATCGAGAAGCTTCACTTCGAGTCACTTTGTACGCAATTCTTATCCACAAAACAGAAATCACGGTATTGACATCGACGATTGAACGACATTACGCGTAGCGTATAATTACTTAACTAAACGTCCAGCATACTCCGCGATGACCTTGAGTCGTTATTCTTTCCGCTGTCATTTAAACTGTTGCACGTTGCGCTTTTTAGTTTATTATATTTTCTTTTATTTATTTAATTTATTTAGCCCGCACTGTTTGTCCCACTGCAGTCCATTTTCTCGCACTCATTAAATCGTATATTCTCCTTTTATATACGAATATATATATATATATATATATATATATATATATATTCGGATGTGCACAAATTCACAAAATGTTCTTTTTCATCGAGATAACGTACTCGAGCGTATTTTACACCGAGGATATGTACAAAATGATGAGTGACACGAGAAGACAGCTCGACGATAGAATCGGGCCTGCTGTACCAGTCTGCATCGCTTCCGGTCTCTCGCCTGAAACACAGGGTGAGAACGGGAAAAAGCAAGATATTATTTTATTGCAAAAATGAAGCTCCCCTGCAACTGAATAATTGTTTATTAAAATTAAAACTGGCACGAACCCTCCTCGTGGTTGTTTCGCATTCACGAAAACAAGACTCAATGACAGCCAATGTAAGAAAAACTTTGTAAATGTAAAAACAATTACGAAAAAGCGTTCCGCAAATTTTACATGGCGTTTTTTCAAAATTTAGTTTGTCAAAAAATACTTTGGTACGACTTTTTATTGTTTGAATGGTTACTACTCATCCTTTTTCGTCGGCTTGATGAAAAAGAGAAAAAGAGACAGAGAAAGAAAGGTCGTCCTTGCGAAGACGTTTTTGAAAAGTAACGCTTGTCTCGTTCTATTCTACCATCGATGTCATATATAGTAGAATGTTCAGCACTACCCACCCCATTCGTCCTACTCTCTTACTCGTTCTCTCTCTCTCTCTCTCTCTCTCTCTCTCTCTCTCTCTCTCTCTCTCTACCCCGCTTGCATTTCCGCTCTTATTCTCTACAAGATCGGTGAGCTTCATAAAACGAATCGAAATGCAATTTCCGTTACGTCCGCACCTTATCTACGACTATAGAAGAGAGAGAGAGAGAGAGAGAGAGAGAGAGAGAGAGAGAGAGAGAGAAGGAGACCGGTGGATGAGAACGAGGGAAAGAGAGAGTTCTCTCTCCACGCTCTATCAGCCTCTGTCCGCCGAGTTCCGTACATCGTAAATCCAAGACACTTCGAGGCGATCTCTCGCCTTATTCCTTTCTCTCCCTCTCTCTCCTCTCTTATTCAAATATAAATATAAATAGCGATAAAAACTGCTTTCGAGATTCTCGACCACTGCAAAGTCAGTGGTAATGGGAGAATATCGCGGAAATGTTTAAATTTGCATGCAATAGCAAGCTTCTGTAACAACCAAGGACAGAACCCAGTTGTATTCTTTCGCAATGTCCTTTTCACCGCAGACTTAAGATTGATGAATTTATTATCGAATAATTTTAGATATCATTAGCAGGGCCAAGAGAATGCTATAATTACTGAGGTATCAAATCCGCATGGCCCTGATTGGAACAATTTGATATCCTCGGCTAATTGACGGAAGTCGTCATAAAATAATTATTGTTCGTAGACTCACCGTTGACGACGTGGACTCTGATCGATGCCGTATTGGCGTTGCTAGGTTTGCAACTGTATTCACCGGAATCCGATGCCTGGGCTGATTGTATCAGCAGCCAGGATGTCGTAACGTCGGTGCCCTTCTCGGTTATAACGGATACGCCACCGCGCGCGCTGTCGTAGCTGAGAACGTTATCGTCGTAATACCAGAATATGTAGGCCGGTGGCTCGGAACTGAATCTTATCGCGCACGTCAGATTTATCGTGCTGCCAGCACCTACATAGAGTTCCGGTCCGCCAAGTATTGCTGCCGTTGGAACTTGAAAAGGTAAATAGAAAAAAATAGTAACTGAATGATAGCACTGTTATGTGTCTTGTTATGCTATGTTATGTTTCTTGCGCATTTTTCAATGATCATGATGTTCGTTTGCACGTTTATAAAGAGTGAAAATAAAAATGTTTATATGGAATCCTCGAATATATTTTAAATAAATAATTTCCACACTTTTCCACAACAAAAATTGTTCCAGCTAAAAGTCGACTACAATTGCTGATACGTAGTTTCTTAATCAAGTTACAATCACATTTCATATTATCTTTAAGATGATTCCGTAAAAATCAAACTTCTTAACAATTTATCGAATTTTAAACAAAAATTCACTACTAAATTTGTATTACTAAAATTATTAAAAATTAGAATTTTGTATGTAATAACTGTTATATTTTACAATATTGTTACTATACTTCGAATAACATAGCGCCGAAAATATCCCGAGGATTGGGAATAAAATATATCGAGTATCAAAACTAAAAAAAAAACAATGTAAAGCTTCAACGTAAATATGTTTCGTTATGTATAAATGCGATATTCCACCGGGTATGGGGGTCGAAGTGGGAGGGGGTACGATAATCTGTCGCTATACCCATTTACAATTCCCACCGGATAATATTTTTTTTTTAATACCAACCGACAACGTTCAGATGAAACTGATGAGACTTTAGAGGAATAGTGGATATTTGACACTCGTAAATCCCCTGATCTCGTTCCTGCGTCCATTTTATGCAAAGCGTCCATTCGGTCCATTCGTTGTTTTGTCCCGATGCCGGTCGGTGTACAGCTTGAAACCGTTGGTCGCTCGTATACGTATAAGCCCCCGCTGTCAGTATGTGAATGTCCCTGTGTCGAACCCAGGACACCTAAAACATTACCGTAGGACGAAGGCAGAAAAAAAACGTCAATAAAATACTTCAAGTTTACTTTACATTGTTTAAACTTTCTTCCGAAGAATGGATGCTAAAGCTTCCACCAGCGCTTTGCTTTTACTGAAGTTTCATGGTTCGGAGATAAAACGCAAAACTTTTGTTACAACGTTAAACGATCGTCCTTTCTTTTTGTTTGCCTATCTTTATTATTTATAAAAGTAGCTGACGTGATATCATCGTCCATAAATGTCGATAAAAAAAAGACATTTTATTGTCAACATTATATAAATTGGTGCAATTTCAGGTTTTGGAGCAATTGTGTATAATCAATGGATTGGACGAAGTCTCGCGAGGACTTGATTATTCCATTTCCCTTCTTGTCCTGTTTTTCGTCTGGACCGTTCTTAATTCAAGCCGCGGAAAATCTTGTCTTAAATATCGCGTATTGGAAAGAATCGATGAATATCGATTGGAAAGTAATCGAAGAACATCAATAAGTGGTTTTATTAAGAGACCTGCCATAGATTCATCATCGTAGGCTTAACGAACAAAGAACGGAAATAATTCTACTGTAGTTTATTTTGTCTTGTTCAAACTCTATCTTCGTGAATATTGCTCCGTAGATCTCTGGTAAGGCTCTCAGGAATATTAATTGGCAATATTCCATTTCTCGATATTCCGGCACAGTGCAATGAGGGAAGGGCGCTGCGACTACGACCGGAACGGTCGTCACTAGTACCTGCCCCGCTGATTTCTCGGTATCTTCCCTGATCTTCTTCTTGGCCTCCGGTTCGACGGATATTACCGACGAACAGATTCCGGAGAGCACACAATTTACTCCGTTAATTTTCTTGACTTCCTGTTAGCCATCGATTTCAACGCACGCTCTCTCCTACTTTCAACTTGCGATACGAGATGTTCTACCACCTCATATTCGAGCTACGACTATATTATCGCACTAATTAACAACACATTCCATCATTTTTCATTTTTTTAAATTCCTTTCCTACCATTTCATTTCAGCATTCTTGAAAGCAGAAAAATAAAGCAATGAAGATGGCGAATATTCTCGAGAATGGGAGGTTGACAACTATTGTTTGAATATGAAATTTTAATTTATAAAAAATAATAACAAGAGTCTGACAAAAAAGTTAAAAAAAAAGTCACAAGTACTCTGAGTAATGTACGTATATACATTGCCCATACTCATGCCAACCCTCTCTTCATGCGTAGAACGGAGATATCGATTGGCTTCAAACGACTACAGAGGGCTGCGTTCCGCACGTGGGGTGGAGCTAATGACTTTTATTATACAGAATACCGTTATCAATAAGCCACCCTTTTATGAATAATAATTTTCATCGATCAATATTTATTCGTGTATTTTACGAATGTCGATTTCATCCCCTTGTTTGTATCTTCATTCGACGACGAGGAACGAACCACCTGCGTTGAAGTTAAACTAACCTAAACGTTCCCAAATCCAATAACGCGCTTTTTGGTTCGTTGATAGAAGCTCGGACCATCTCTAAACTTTGAAAATCTGCACCTCAGCGTGTAAACTACTTTACATAACATATATGTATACATATCGGCGTGAGTATGTATGTATGTTTACTGCAAGTAAATTTCGACGTTGCGATCGTCGAAATCTCCCGAAAATGGTCGTGAAGTATTCATCGTATGATCGGGATCGTTCGACGTGGACATCGTACATTAATTAAGAACGAACAGTTGCGTACAAATTCGTCGAATAAAACACACAGTTTTTGTTAAAACGAAGTTGTAGATTCGTTGAACCGTTAATTTTTCGTTGATCCCTTATATGATATTCCCTGAACGTTACTTTGTCGCAACTTGCCAGTCAAAAGATTAACAGAATTCAAAATTGCAAATTTGTACACGTTATGTGTACAGAAAGTTCTCATTTTCAAAGCCACCCTAAGCCTTGGTTGGATGATAATAACATGCACCCTTCGAAATATGTGGCTCCTTTTTTTTTAATTTTCTATCGCAACTTTCGATATAGAATATATCACGTATATTACTCGTATGTCAGAAAATATTCTTAATATATCCAAATATTCATTTATCTATCAGAAATGTGTCATCCTAGCCTAGTTTCTTACTCTCATACTTCTCACTCGGAAAAATCCGATTATCCATCCGCTTGCCGAGAGAGAGAGACAGAGAGAGAAAGAGAGAGAGAGAGAGAGCGAAAGAGAGAGAGAGAGAGAGAGAGAGAGAGAGAGAGAGAGAGAGAGAGAGAGAGAGAGAGAGAGAGAGAGAGAGAGAGAGAGAGAGAGAGAGAGAATATTAATCTCCGGTCCGCGGCAAAGCGTTGCATTGCTCGGCTAGAAATGCGAATCTTCCTTGGCACGTTCTGCATGTGGAAAATACTTGAGAATCCTTTCTCGGGCGATTCTCTCTCCATCCCTCTCCTTCTTGCCTTCTCTTTCTCTTTCTCTCTGTGTCTTGAAATTTCTGCATAAATGTATAGATATATAGATAGATGTATATTCGTCGATATTCACACCCGAGAGCTCACTTCTTGGTATGCTTCATACTACCAGCAATGGCCTTAAGGTCTTGGCTGAATACCTGCGGTCTATACTAACGATGAATGTATATATGGAACCGATAGTTCATATATATAAGCGGAAGCGGAGCGGAATACCTACACCCCAAAGTCGATTTTTCACTATCAATGAAAATGTTGGTTCTCGAGTGAATTTATGTAAAAAAAAACAATAATACGTTTCATATACGAGCGCAATGGAAATATTCCGATTTTGCCAACTGTTCGATTTATCTCGTATCATTGTGGAAGATTTTTTATTGCACCTTGAGTGAATTTTCTGAAAAAAAATATTCGTTAAAAAGGATGTGTCAATGGGATCGACAATACATTTATAGATAGAATTGTAATCTATTAATTTTGCAATAAAAATGTGAGTATCAAGTTTTTACAAATGAGAGGCAAACTTATGTTTGAAAAATAACGTTTATTCTATTAGGTTTTGTTATATATAAGATATATTTAGTTCTTAGGCATCTTGGCAGTTCTCAGACCATTATCATATTGCGTTTTGTTATATAAAAGATATATTTAGTTCTTAGATATCTTGTCAGCTCGATCGATCTTTTCTGATATTTTTCTGCGAAATTTATTCACGGGAACTGAAAATTTTCAATAGATAAATCGGAGGTTTCTCGTACGTAGATATACAGTTATATGAAGAAAAGAAGTAGCAGTTTTCTGTTCGAGGCCATAGTAACATCACTCTCACCCGAAGGAATCGATCCGGATGACAAGGGATCGTGGGAGAAGCTTGATTCTTAACGTATGCGCCTTGTCTCGCGTGAATGATGAACGATGAAAACGTTAAACGAATCCATTTTTTCCTCACGCGGGATATCCTACACGCGATAAAAATGAACGAGTTTTTGAGCCACAATGTGGTTGGTAGACAAGAAAATGTCTCTCGGCTTCATACACACTCTGTGATATTAAATCGTTATTGAGAATACACTTCATCACTCACGAAATCGAGATTCTCCCGTCTCATCTCGGGCTCACACAGCATTTTTACTTTCACACGCTTTTTGCTTTTCTCTCCTTTTTTATTATTATTGTGTGCGTTCCTCCCAGAAGAACCTCAAAAAATGATCGTTCACGAAAATCCCATGACGCTTCCGTCGTGCGACAAGATAACGCGCTCGGGGATGGTTAATGGTGCGCCCGTATTGAATGAAAAAAAAAGTGAACAAGAGCAAACCGTGGGAGTGTAAAGAAAGGAAATCATGGGGTTCCCGGAACACCTGCCACGAAAAGAAATTTCTCAAAGCTCGCCCTCCCCCGCCCCCCTCTCTCTCTCTTCGCCTTCATTTTTTTCCTTCCTGTACGAAATACGTTTGGCCCGAACCGTCAGCAGTTCGGGGTATTGCATGGCATGGGCAATCGATAAAAACCACATTGGACTGTCGTGACCATTTTCGCACGCGATGAATTTTTCTCAATAACAAGAGGCCAAGTAGACCCTCCTCGCTTTAGAAATGTAAAAAATTTATCATCGTCCGAAGAAGTCGTAAAACCACAAAAATGCATCAATATACCGACACAGGAAAACATGAATCTTTTTTTTTTTGCAACGTTGCATCCAAAACGATCCTACGTTTCCTCCTGAAATTTCTGAAAATTTTTTTAATTTTTCTTCACTCCCGTTCGTAAATCTATTAATCCTGGGGTATCGTTGCACGAGAGCTCTTATTCTGTTTAGGTTGCAGCTCTATCCGCCAGGGCATCTGATGGTGCCTTTCGCTCATCCTCATCTGGCGTTTCGGAGAATTCTGCAGGCTGAAACAATTCCTATTTCGCCAATTCTAGAGGGACATGTATATATATATATATATATATATATATATATATCTATATATCTATATACACATACTGGAACGAAACATTACAAACAGGCAGGAGTGAGGGGGAGGGGGCGGCGCGAGACGGGAATTTGGGGTAGGAAAGTTTGTGCGAAACCACCAACGAGAATCAGGTTCCCTCTTGCAGCTGTACCTAAAGTTGTACATTTAGCTCTGTCTATATACGTTATATATACATGTATACATACAATGTACGGTAACCCGGGAAGCGTGCAAATTTTAACGTAGAGCTTCGCCGTTCTCTCGTTTCTCTACTGCTGTGCGCATCCACGAGAACGAAACGTGCCTGGGAAAACGAATTTTTCGCTCTGCTTCTCGTTGCTTTCTCTCTCTTTCTCCTTCTTTGCCTCTTGTTTTCTCCCTTTCTTTTCGTGGTTCCTTCTGTTCTCTCCCTCTCAACTCCGCCCATATCTCTCGTCCTCTTCAGGTTTTATTTCAAATAGACAAAATAAAAACCTTCGGAGATCCGTTCTACACGTTCTTTCTCTCTCTCTCTCTCTCGGATATACGGCACGCTCTTTCGTTGCTGCCCGATACGGAGTATCACTCTTGCTAGATCTGCTCTCTTTCTCTTCTTCTGTCTTTCTGTGTCGCATTTTCTCTTTTCGGGGTTCAGCTTTGACCCACATATGACGCATATCCGTTTCGTATAAGCGCATTTGGCATTTATTATACGAACAGCACGATTGTTCGACTCGTTTCGTTTTCTTTTCCTTTTTTCTATTAATTATTAGGTACGTTATTCGTTTTATTTTTGGTTCTTCTGGTGGATTTTCTGTTTTGTTTTGTTTTTCTTTTTTTTTTTAACATGCGGCGGAATATGCCACGATGCACTTTTCTATGGCATCTGGGTATGTACGCTATAAAATTCATAAAAATCTAACTACTAGTGCACTTCAGCCTCGGACCGTCGAGTGTGTGTGTGTGGGAGAGAGAGGATTACGGTTTTGGAAATCCAGCATGACCAAATTTAGTCGTGGTATAAAAACAAACATAAAATAAAACAAAAATCTACGAGTCACGCCTTTTTTCTCCCCTTCCCCACCGAATACCACCAACGATTCCAATATGTTTTCGTTATCTTTGCCAGCACACTTTTATACATCTGCACATTTCACTGACATTGCGAACAACGCGAACGGTGCGCATCATTTAAAACAAAAAAAAAAGTCCTTGAAGCCACGGGCAAAAATACTTTGATAAATTTTCTCTTATCAACAGTCGCGCATCTCGTCACACGTCGGTTGTTCATTATATAATCCCTCCTTCTTCCTCTCTCTCTCTCTCTCTCTCTCTCGCGCGCGCGCGCGAACACCGGGACGATTAGTCACGGTGATTAACGACCTACACCCACCCTCTCCTTCGCCCATCGCGCCTCTCGCCCTTTCGCCATTTTAATAATCGGCCGCAGATCTCTGTTCGCACTTTCTCGTACATCATCCATTTATCACCCTTCAAGCATATTCCCATGGCGATATAATACATGACATCGAGTAACCACTTGGAATACGGGAGGCGTGTTTATTCCTAATCTATCAATTGGTTATTGCGAAACAGTTGGCGGAAAATTACACTGATTTTTGTCTCATTCTTGCAAGTTTATTATTTTGATAAATAACGCTTCCGATTCGTACGTTTTGTCAAATTGACAACGATGGATTCGTCGGTGATTATCACCCTTATAAACTCAACCACAAAAAACTGTCATTAATTGCATTTACGGTTTATTAAACTAGAAAACAGATATATTAAATTTCATAGCGAGCTAAGAGAACCGTGGCAAAAGGGTTGAATTGTTGCGAGGTTTATTTCGTAGCACTTGGTTGTCAAGGTAGCGGCAAGTACGTTTGCGGTGCGACGAGAGGTGTTACGACCGCACAGTCCGAACAAGTCGACCCTTGGTTCGCTATCCACGGGACAAAGAGCATATAACTTTGACAATGCACGAACGTTGAGACACGAAGTAGGAACGAATAAGGACGCGGGTAGAGAGATTGTCGAGGAAAAGGTGGTGAGCCAGCTGTGTGAGTGGAAGAGAGAGAGAGAGAGAGAGGCGAGAGAGGGGCGAAAAGGAGGATCTGGTTGGTGAACCCCGGAGGGTAGTGAAACGCTAGACACAGAAAGCTAAACACTCTCCGTACCCACGGGGAACAGCCTGGGATAAAATTGAATTGCCTTGGACTCTGGTCCTGCGAGCGCGACCCCTTCTCTCGATCATCCCCCAGCGGACTTTGCGGCACTTCTCCTCTCCTCGCTCTCCAAACAGGAGAGCCACGCCGATTAACGTCCAATCGACTTCGCTTAATTTCGTTATTTCCTGATAATCACTTTACGTATTCAACCCGTACTATCCACTGCGACCTTGGTGTGTGTGGGTGGATGTGTGTGTCTTAATACGGGCCATTTCCCCCATTTCGAGGAAACTCGATGTGTTTCGAACGGTTTAATTCGGGACATTAAATCGACTCTTCGCTCGTTTGCTAATTGAATAAATGGCCTCTCTACCTACCCTATTTTTTAATCTGCTCGAAAAATAAGTCTCGAGAGCGCGATAATGTTTGAAAATGCAGTCGTATTCGCTTCCGGGTTCGATCGTCATTTTTCCTATGGAGACTCCATTAAGAATTAAAATCTTAGAACGCTCCGACTGAATTTCTGTTACATAAAGATTACGTAAGGTCGTACCGTTTTGTCACCAAGATGGCGAACTCGACATGTTAGGTAGGCACTTTTGCCGATCAGCGCAGTGACGTTCGTCGACTGCGCGTAATCGAACGTTGGGTCGAGCTTCATTTTCAGACCCGTTACAGGATCGAGCATTTGCTGGCGTGGTCTACCGGAGTTTCGCTCCAAATCCATGCCACGGTCTCCCATACTCAAAGTATCTGGAACATAAATCAAACATACATGTATTCTAATGAAATATTGATACAAATAAAATTTTATTAAACATATAATAATCACACATTTTCATAGAAAAATTGAAATGTGGAAATAATTTAAAACATTATAAAATCTACACATTTTGATCGATTCAGGGTAAGTTCATTGTCGAACAATAACGTTCTTTAGTCTGTGAATTTATTATAAAGTTCAGATTTGTTTCAGCAAAAATACTTCAAACTTACAAAAATGTCTGTACAGTTTTGATTCGTTTAAAGCATCGAACTGTTCATTGTCAAATTTAATTATGATAATATTCTGACCAATAATGAATAAGTACCTGAAAACTCGTTCATATTCATCTAGACACATATTTTTCTTAACTTTTATGCCGGCGGACTTACAATTAGTTTGGTTCTCATCTCGACAGTATAAGTGAAAATCAGCAACATTTAGGGGAAATTTCTGTGTATGTTTGCGAGGTAAGAGTTGGGAGCGCTGCTGCACTAGCTTTCTCTTGAAGAGATGCTGAGAGAACCGGATCGAGGGTTGGCCGGAAGAAAGATAGAGGGAGAGGGAAGGAGAGAGAGTGATATGGTAGACGAAGATGTGGATGTTGAGAGGTGGTATGTGGAGAAGGAGAGGCCGAAGGCAGAATTCTCATTAGTCGCGAGAGTTACCATCGTAGAAAAGCGCTGATCCAACGAGGTCGAGCCGTGCTAGCCCTCGATATGTATATATACGCTGCTTCAAGCTTCGCTACTTGGGCTTTCTCTCTTTCTCCCTCTGCGTGCGCTTCTGTGGTACGCGCTCTGGCTATAACCCCTTCGAAAAGGAAACAGCCAGCGCGCACTCGAAGCAATTTACTTTCCTAACGGTCATGAGAGGATAGCTATCCTCTCCAAGAAGAGAGAGAGAGAGAGAGCGGGCACCGCGGAGTAGATGAGAAAAAGTAAGAACGAGAGAATGAAAGAAAATTCGCGAAGAGGAAAAACGTCCGAGAAAAAGAATAAGAATGGGAGAGGATGAAGCTGGGAGAAAGCGAAAGAGGACTTGGGGAAGAGGCAATATGATCAATCAGTGGGTTGCTAAAAAATATATTGACTGGCTAAAGAAATAACGAGTGGGATGTTTTCTATACTCGCCCCTTCGATTCTCTCGCTTTTTTTTGGTACAGCCAATTATAATTACTACTAAGAGGATATGCGTGACTTTCATATATTTTTTATTATTATTAATGAACAGTATAGCACGTTACTCATTGAAAATCATTTCTCCAAAATCTGCAGCGAACGAAAATATATAATTTTTTTAATTTCTATACTCCATGCCTGGCTTTTGTATGTAATTAGAAATTGAAAGTGAAGAGGAATCGAAGCTTCTTAATTATGTAATTATTGTAATTATAACCGGCCGTTAGCCGAATAATGTAAATGCATCGGTGCAGTGAATTGTATTCTATTTATACCGGATTTATGCTATAATGGAGGGAGTTCATGTTTTTCGTCAATTTTGTACCAACATCAATCATAGACCTGTCAAGTCAATCTCCAAAAATAACCAGCCCATAATTTTCCTCGCAACATCGAGGATACTCGATGAAAATAACTTAAATCCAGAGTAAATCATTTAGCAACAGACATAATTCAAAATTATATTTTGTAAAAACTTTATTTAAACTCACAGGGAAAATCGAATTTCGCAATTTTTTATAAAATATCCATTCGCGTACATCATAATACTTTGGAAATGTTCCCAAGTTACATGGGCTCATGCATTGTTCCACTGCTCAACCCGCGTAGACCTGTCACGTCAATCTCCAAAAATATCTAGCTCATAATTTTCCCCACAACCCTGAGGGTACACGATACTTGAATCGACTGAAAGTAACTTAAATCCAGAGTAAATCATTTAGCAACATACCCAGTTCAAACTTATGTTTCGTAAAAACTTTATTTAAACTCACAGGGAAAATAGAATTTCGCAATGCTTTATAAAATATCCATTCGTGCAAACCATAATATTTTGAAAATGTTGGCAAGATACTTGGACTCGTACATTATTCGACTGCTCAAAAGCCGCGAGTCAGTCAGCGATGCTAGTGCACTGTGATATGCGCGCATTCAACCTCAACAAGATTCACGATGTCTGCATCATGTTCTTAAGTTAATCAGTTATGCGCGATGACTTATTCACAAGTAACTGGTATATTCAATACCAGTGCTGACTCCGCAGACATCTCTCAGCCATGAAAATAACAGAGCAACACAGACGATCTAAAATTTTGATCAGTTCATAAACCAAGAGTCCACCGATTAATTATTCATTATAGCATTTTTAAAATTCTTAATTATCTCTCTCTCTCTCTCTCTCTCTCTATTCGTAGATCGAAAAATGATATTAATTTTTGTTGAATCATTTTTCACCCAGAGTTTTCTTATTCCAGTTACTGTTAAGAGCCACCGATCAAATTTTTATCGCGTCATCTCGTACGATACAGATTTTTTTTTGCTTTTTATGGGAAGCGAGATTTACGCGTATCCCAAAGTGATCGCGATGACTCGTGATGGAGTACCTATGTAAAATATATAGCATCAAATATCAGCGTGAGCAGAGACAAGAGAACATTCGCAATTCGCATTTTGGTACCGGGCTTGAAATAGCCGACAAAAAGTAATAGTGGATTCAGGATGGTCAATCGTGTGACCGTTATCGCACGTTCCCTCTCTTTCCCTCTGGCTCTCTCGCTTTTTTTCGAGTACGAGCAGCGTTTGCGATCGACGTCCGGTTGTTCGGCCCGTTTTGCATATAAATTTTTTCCTCTCGTCGTACATACACGGCGTGCAAAATACACGCATCTAAACGTCGTTGTGTGCTCGAGCGGTTGTTCACGGTTAGTCGCGACTCGTGACCCACTCCTTCCCCTCGTGTTCTCTATATACGTGCGTTCGTACAGACACAACGACGTAATGACACACCTACAAAGAAGTCACCATCTCGCGTATTTTCCTCGCAAATATATTCGTGGAAAATATTTCTCTTCACGCTCGTGTCCTCTGCGTCTCGCCTCGACGCTCCGGCTTTTCCCATTATATAGCCAGTTCGTAGTTTTCAACCCCAATCCTACCCTTGTCCGCAACGAGGATTACCGCTTGGGCACACAGAATTATCGTGGGCGAGTAAACTCGAAGCTTCGAAAATGATGAGATAGATTAGACGCGTATGGGTTGCGTGTCTCTGTACTAGCATATGCTTCGACCTTTACGAAATAACATGCAGAAACACAGAGAGAGAGAGAGAGAGAGAGAGAGAGAGAGAGAGAGAGAGAGAGAGAGAGAGAGAGAGAGAGAGAGAGAGACGCACAGAGAGAGAGAGAGAGAGAGAAAGGAATGAATAAATTCGATGGACTTGTTCGACCATGCATCTAATGCACCTTGTCTAGCTACATAAAACCCCGAGGATTGGGAGAGACCGAGGGGGAAAAAACACGAATAGCGAATTTATGCAAACTCTACACTGTAAGCTTGAGCTAGAAATGAAAATGTATGATGTACCTCATGTTGTTTGGTATTGCGATGCGACGATAAGAGAAAAAAGAAACACGTAGTAGTCGAAGACTCGCATGCATTCGTACGTTACAGAAATGGTTTCCTGCATTACTTGCAGGAAACCTTACTTACTGCCTTTTAGGCTCCGTAAAAAAAAAATGAAAACAAATAGTAGAAAATAATATTCCGAGAAGTCACGACTTACATACGTTCACGAAACGAAATTCAATACTTGTTACTTTATTACATGTTTTTTAAATTTGTTCGTAGAAATCTTATGACGCTTTCTATGAGGGTGTGATCCATATATTGCGACAATATTATAAACCTACTTCCAATTTCTCTTTACTTACGAACAAAGTACACCGTTTCTAACAAGAATCTACAATTTTCCTAGTTCAACATACTTCTGTACGAAGGAAAAATTTCTTTTACATTTTTTAACATTTAAAATTAATCCACTTACGTTTCGAGGCAACAACGTGTTATGTAAAATATTAATGGATTTACAGTCCGGTTGGCGAAAACGTCCAATTAAATTTACGCTTAGGTATGTTACATCCAGCAAAACGTATTTGCAGTGCATTTACTTGCCGAAAGGTAGAAAATAAACGCGTAACAAACGTAAATTTATTCATGCATTTCTCGGAATGAGCATTGGACATGTTCCCATTACCAAGTAATAACCAACATACGTATATCTACGTCGTGTGTAGCTATGGTGTTCCTACCTATACCTAGAAATTGGGGGTTGGGTCAATCCCTGACTTCTGGGTATTTCACGCACCGTTCCACCATGTTTTGTACAATGAGTTTTCATATTTGGATCGCTGACGCACTTCCAATTATCATTATGTATGTCTATTAATGAGTTATTGTATATTTCAACGATGTGTAGATAGTGAAATCTTAGACTAAACGGAACGTTTATGACAATTACAGGATACTGTCTCAAGTGTGTCTCGCCGATTTTGAGGAAATTTGGCATGTTCATAGAACGGACAAAAATAGGCGACACGTATTTTTTTATACGTGCCAAGATTGATTTTGAAGGGGCGAAATGCACCCTCGAAAATGGGGGTATTTTTTGTTTTTCGTCGATAACGTTTGAATAATACGAGATACGAAAAAATTTCAAATTGTATTAATTTTTTCGCGTACTATACATTGGATATGAGAATGGTGCAGATAACAACAAATTTCATATTGTTTATTGCAAATATGCAATTTTTTCATACGTATCTCAGAGAGTTCTTAACCGATTGGGATGAGAATTTGTATATGGGTAGAGAGTGACAAAATAAAGTTTACGTATTTTCGTGTTCTTCCGATATCCCATAATTAAGGGGTTAAAACGACCCTTCGATTTTTTACTCAATTGCATCGTACACCTAATCAGCTGGCCTTTTGCCATTCCGGGTTAAATTCACGTTAATATAAGTTCGTTTCAATACTTGAGTACATATTTGTACATGCCACTCACCCCCCACTCCCAATCGTCAGCCTCCCGAACGTTCAAAGTTCTTACCGTGCGGCATGGATAACAATTTGTAGAAATAAAATTAGTTCATTGGAATGTTACAAAAATAAGGCCTAACCCTGCATTTATCAAAGTCAATAATTTTTATTTTTATGCATAGAGGATGGTATAGGAAGCTTAAATCCAAGTTTGTGGAGTTGTAACCCTTGAGGAAAACTCGCCATCTTGAAAAAGGGATAAAACAGTTTTTACATTATAACAATGAAACTATCCATCGCGCAAGAAAATTATTAAATTATTTTTTGTCCGAAATGAAATTCTCTATGAATTTACGCTCTTAACTTTTTATTGTAAAATCAAAAGTACGAAAGTTATTAACAAACAACGACAAAAAATGAAGGAGTAATTTCCTTTAAGACGCTCTAAGTTTTTCCTTTTCATTTTACAGAAAAATATGTTCAATGCATTTCGATAGAACACCTTCTGACGAATAAATGTCAATATAATGTGTCAACTTTTGTTTATTTATAAATATTTTACAGTGTTGCAAATGTTAGTATCGGAGTACTCGAAAATAGATATAAAAATGAACGATTATGCGTCGTTTCTTTGCAAATTTCATTAATTGCAGCGGACAAATTTTATTTGTTGCTATTGCAATGTTATAATAATTAACATAATAATTAACAATAATTAATAATAATTAGAGCCGTTTATTTTGAAAGTGGCCTAACTCCATTTATCTTCAAATCGAGATATTTAATGGTTTGCGTTTCAATGAATTTAAAAATATACGTATAGGATAATTATTTAGTGAATAATATGCGTCTTCTTATCAAGAATGGAGTTAGGCCACTTTCAAAGTTAGCAACCAGATTCATTATAAAATTTGGACGTGTCCAAGTCCATTCAACATTATGTAAGATACTTCAAATTGAAAAAAAACAATACTGAATTTATTTTATATATCTTTAAAACATTTCGGAAGCATAATTTATGCGATTCAAAACATTTTTTAACTACATAACGTACAAAATTACATAACATAAATTTATTACGAAACAATTTACTACTCATCTACATTTTTTAGTACGTGTGAAAAGGGATTTGAAGAAATTATGATGTTCCGGTGGTATAGAGCCGTTCATTTTGAAAGTGGCCTAACTTCATTTTTTTCTGGTTATCATGGTTACGTGTACAACTTCATGTCATTTATGAGTAAATCATTTCAGGTTACTTATAATGCGAGCAAATACGATAATACTTGACACTTAAGTTTTCAGAGTTAGTTCAATAATCGAACCATGGAGTTTGAAAGTGGCCTAGCCCCATTTATACTTAAATGGAGATATTTACTATTGATAATATCGGAAAGCAGTGATGAAGGTAATTTTAATTAATTAGTATTTACAAATTAACCTCAGTTTTTGGATTGCGTTAGTCAAATAACCAGTACGTTTAATTAATATAAAACTTAAAATTTAATATTAATTTTTAGAAATTATTTCCCCTATGGGGAAGAACAGAATGAGACTATTTAGTTCAGATAGTGAAAAAGAAATAACAACTAATGATTTAGAAAAACATCGAGATCGAAACAGAATTATAGAACAATAGTTTGGGAGATTTTAACAAACAAAATATATCGCTTTACGAAGGTGTCGAGCGCAAAATTGTCGAACGAAGACGTTCATCAAACGAAAAAGGTTCGCCAAGAAATTAGAGTTTTAGGTATTTGTTAAATTCCAAAAACGGAAAAGTACCCGTCTGGGAAAAATACTTTTTGGATACTTTTAAAGTAAGTGAAGGATGCTTAAAACGAGTATTAAACTCTGCAAATATAGGCAATGATTTGCGTGAGATGATGGTTGGATCATCAAGAGAATTATCTGAGGAAGGGAAAAAGCACGTTCAAAACCATATTAAAAGTTTTCCTAAATTTGAATCCCATTATACTAGATCTCATAATCCTAACAGAAAATATCTACATCCTGATCTAACTGTTAGGACAATGTTTGATTTATACGAGCTTCATTGGGAGGAAAATAAAATAAAAGCCGTTAATGAGTAGACTTACAGAAAAATATTTAAAAAAGATTTTAATTTACATTTCCACCAATCGCGCAAAAACACAAGTCAAAAATGGGACTTAATAAATATAAAAATTAAATCATCGAATAATGATGAAGAAAAGAATAAACTTACAGAAGAACACGATACCCATTTAAGGCTAGCAGAATCAACTAGGAATTCACTAAAACAAGATCAGGAGCGAGTATCACGTAATTCAGATTATTATTTTGCTTTCTCGTTCGACTTGCAAAAAGCATTACCATATCCTAAGTTGATTACCTCAGTAGCATATTATAAACGTAATATGCGTGTTCTAAATTTAGGTATTCACAATTTTCATAACGGTAATGTTTACATGTACTTTTGGGATGAAACTATTGCATCCAGAAGTTCTCAAGAAATTGTTTCATGCATCCTAAAACATCTTAAAAATTTAAGAAGTGAAAGACACATTATGGCTTACAGTGACATGTGCACCGGGCAAAATAGAAACATTAAAGTAGCTTTAATGTGGTTAAAAATTGTTCAAACTTTGGCAAATAATGTGAAAATCATAGATCACAAATTTTAATATCAAGATATTCGTTTTTACTAAATGATAGAGATTTTGACGTGGTAGAAATGTCATTAAAAAAAATAATTTACTGTTCATTCCCCAAGATTATTACAAGATTATTAAAAAATGTCGGAAAGGTAATAATTTTATTGTAAATGAAATGAGACAAGAAGATTTTGTATCAACAAAATTATTAGAAGACGCAATTTTTAAAAGGGTAAAGAATTCTGATGGAGAAACAATAAACTGGTTAAAAATATGTTGGTTGCGTTTTGTTAGAAATGAACCGTATACAAATTTCTCAAAGACATCAATGAATAAGAATGAAAATTTTAAAGTCCTGTAATTATTACCACGTCGGGCTAGACCAAGCAAGTTCGAAAATATTATATTGATACCACTGTATAAAAATATCATACAAATTACAACAGCAAAATTCAAGGATTATCTTAATTATTACGATATATTATATCGTAATAATTAAAATTACCTTCATCACTGCTTTTCGACATTATCAATATTAAATATCTTCATTTAAGTATAAATGAAGTTAAGCCACTTTCAAACTCCACGGTTCGATTATTGAACTAACTCTGAAAACTTATGTGTCAAGAATTATCGTATTTGCTCGGATAAGTAACCTGAAATGTTATACTCATAAATAACATGAAGTTGTATACGTAACCATGATAACCGGAAAAAAGAAATAAAAAACGGAGTTAGGCCACTTTCAAAATAAACGGCTATATATTGTTATGAACTCATTTTCCCATGACATTGTTGAATTACATATGTGCAACATCACTTTGGATCGTCTGCATCCATAATATTCGATGGATACTCGGACGACCCTGATATTGCAGGAACAAAGTCTTGGGAGCGTTTGCGACGCACCAAAAAAATCAATCTACTGAAATAAAATTTAATGCCAACACCGTTCCTTTGATGTCGCAAGAGAAATTTCTCGGTAATGAAAAGAATAAGGCCAAGTTCGTAGAAATGATCAAAATATCTTTATCGTGGGCAGGTTTCATTGTTGATCAAGTTGAAGCAGATGCAGATAGTTTAATCGTTCATTCGGTTCCCGTTGCATCGACATCCTTCGATTCAGTAACGATTGTCGCAGAGGACATCGATGTTCTTATGCTGCTCACGGCATTTGGAAGAAGAATCTCGAACATGTTTTTCTTGAAAGCATCCAAAGGCCGTGCAGCTGAACAATTATTTTGTCCGTCAGGTTTCATGTACGAAGATATGATTGCGGACAACATATTATTTCTTCATGCTTTCTCAGGATGTGACACAACGTCAGCAACGTACGGCATAGGAAAAGTTAAATATATAACAACCTTGAAAAAACATCCTGAGTTGGCTAGGAGCAGCTTTATTCCTGAATAAACATGTCGATGCCGCTTTGCTCACTGTCGTTGACGAACGTTTTTTCATTGCCTTATATGGTGGCAACAAGGACGACGAAACCTTGAACAATTTAAGATATAAACGATTCGCTGAGTCAGTGACAAAGAATACTTTTAATTTGCCTTCACTCCCTCCAACACAAGAGTTTATCACCAGATTCAGTTGTGGCTCGGAAAATAGAAAGATCTGGAAAACTGGGGCTCGAAAAAAAAGAATGAACATTGATGTCACTCCAAACGACGAAACCTCCAGTACCCTCCGAACTTTTCAAACTAATATTTTGTCGTTGCAAAGGGAACTGCGGTGCATTCTGTGGGTGTGGCAAAGCAGGCCTCAAATGCTCAGTAGTATGCCTGCATTGTTCTGGAGAGATCTGCAGCAACGTCATGGAGATCGCTAAATTACTCGATGAGGAAAATTTAGATGACGAATTGCCAATATTGATACCACTCCATTCATCCGTCCCACCCGAACAATTTAAGACCGATCCTCAACCAGATCCCGAATAACAGCCCGGGCCATCAAAAATGTTTATGACATAATAGAAGAAAAATTGTCGATGTATGGAGTAATACAAAAAATAATAACAATCATTAGGGACATGTCCGTGGATTAGGTCTACTCGGGATACCACTTTTAAAAAAACGCGCCTGTGTGTTCTACCTCGTAGATGGTGCGGAAAAGAGTTCAGAACTAATTATTATTAATATTGCAATAGCAACAAATAAAATTTGTCTGCCGCAATTAATGAAATTTACAAAGAAACGACGCATAACCGTTCATTTTTATGTCTATTTTCGAGTACTCCGACACTTACGTTTGCAGCACTGTAAAATGTTTATAAATAAACAAAATTTGATTTGATTTGTTAGATGAAATTTATTTGTTAGAAGGTGTTCTATCGAAATGCATTGAACATATGTTTCTGTAAAATGAAAAGAAAAAGTTAGAACGACTTAAAGGACTCTTTAATTTTTTGTCGTTGTTTGTTAATAACTTTGGTATTTTTGATTTTGCGATAAAAAGTCAACAGAGCAAATTTGTAGAGAATTTCATTTCCTACAACTAATAATTTTATTGTGCGGCTGATAGTTTCTTAGTTGTTTTACAAAAACTATTTCACCCCTTTTTTCAAGATGGCGGATTTTTCTCAAGCGTTACAACCCCGCAAACTTGGACTTAAGCTTTTCATATGCCCCCCCCCTATGTACCAGAAAAACAAAATTGCTGACTTTGATAAATGCAGGGTCAATGTAACATTTCAATGGACTAAATGGGGCCTATATGAAGTTAGCCCCCCATTTTTCGATTTTCTTGATTCTTTTTTTGTTCCAGGTTGTTCTACATTTGTTCTAAATTTTTCCAGAGTTTTAAGTCGATCAACAAAAAAACATGGCGGAAAAATGAAAAAAACTATTTTTTTGAGCAGCCCCCCATTTTTTGAAAATTCCAATTTTTG
>JAPYZT010001055.1:0-24442 GCA_030522965.1 Tryphoninae sp. A BG-2022a
TGTGTGTGTGTGTGTGTGTGTGTGTGTGTGTGTGTGTGTGTGTGTGTGTGTGTGTGTGTGTGTGTGTGTGTGTGTGTGTGTGTGTGTGTGTGTGTGAGAAAGAGAGAGAGAGAGAGAGAGAGAGAGGCATGTACCGAAGTATCTTCTTCTTAAAGGGGAGCACGGTCGTTACGGGCGTTACACGAGACGTACCGTTACGGGCACGCGAGCTGTTGTACACATCAAGAGAGAAAACGAGGAGGTAGAGGTGGAAGAAGAGAGAGAAAAGTTGGTAGGGCGTTCACGCTTCTGGGTGGGGTATATGGCAATCGGATCGTAAATTAAGTAGACGCGTTCGCCATTTCAGGCTCACCAGAGTGAGCTGCGCGCGAACAGCTAAATCTGCAGAGCACCCATAAAGCTGTACGAATGTCTGCTGGGGTGGAAAGCCTCACCCGCGAAAGGGAGGTAAAAGAGCTTTTTCACTGGGATGCACCGGGCTAGTATGTACAATGTAATCCGATCGATCGAAGTACACCTTGTGAAAGATTGGGATAAAACGATTTTCTTCAAATTTTCATCGTTTTTTTTTTTTATCGATGAATTTTTCAGTCAATTATAAGTTCTGGGCAAATGGTTGTGGGCGAGAAAGGATCGGTTTAAAAATTTTATGAATTAATATTTAATTAATTGATATAAAATTTTCTAATGATTTTAATTCGTAACTTGGAGTTTTATTTAAATTCGCATTTTAAGTTCTACCAGTTCAAATCGTTTTAATATTTATTCCAAGTTGACTTTGAATATAATTTATTACAATTCTGACAAATCGTTCGACAGTGATACGATTAATTAAAGTCTGAATTATTTCTCGGCTGATTCACCTTTGAAAGATCGCGAGGGACGAAGCGAGTTTTGGGATTAACGACGATGTATTTTTTATTTTCGTGAAAAGCTCAATGATCGTTGGGTAACATTGGAACGACTGTTTCAACAACAGGACCCCTCTTGTGGCCGACATTCGCAATCGACCATCGGACCAAACTCCACCTGTTAAAATATATGCAGCATGACGCACTCATGGCTGTGGAATCCGAATGTACCTTTCCCACCGTTCACGTTCTGGATACGTGAATGGGTAATGATGCAACATTCGCAATGAACTCACGTGTTCATTTACCCTCATCGACAATGAGAGCATCAAGCGTTTAAAAATAACCGAACCAGTTTGTACATCAAGAGAGAGAGAGAGAGAGAGAGATCGAAAGGGTAACGTGGATAAACACGTGCACTCTCGCATTATTTGTGTTAGGCAGTGAACAAACATCGCAAAGTGCCCAACATATATATTTATACATAGAAATGTATGTGTGCATGTTCGGTTCATCAACCAATTAATGGATGCAAACGAATTTCGGCACAACAATGAAAATATTTCGATCTCGTTTTTCAGACGAAGCCAGAGGTGACGAGGAGACGAAAGGTCCCTGTGAAATTGATTCAAACAGAGTAGACGCCTTTTGCGATGAAAACTACCCTATAGAACTACCCTGTTGAGAACAGGAAATACCAGTCGTACTATGCCATATTCATAAATATACATGTGTATGTGTGTGTGTGTGCGTGTGTGTAATAACGACTCCAAGTCTCACTAAAAATATCAATATATCCCTTATGGCGTGACAGTAAACGCGATCCATCGATGGCTATATCGTAACTGATACTCGAACGAATGAGACGTGTGAATGAGTTATACGTTATTCGAGTATAGATGTATCGCACCTATATGACGACCTCGTTGTCTTGCATTTTACGACGGTAACACGAAACGCCTTTCATATCTCGCTTCAACCTATTTTACACGCTGTGCTATTTCTCGCACATGTTCTTTCGGATCCTGAAGTGTTGTACGCCTCTATGTCACAAAATTACATTCATCGTCGTACAGATCGCGATGAAACTATGTTCCGAGGTGGTTATTAGTTTTAATTGATCTCGTGGAAAAGAGGAACGGGGCGCAAATTCACAAGTTGTGTATTACGCTTTGAAATTCTGGGAACTTTCTCATTTTAGTTAATTTTGATTTTTGTTTGTATATTTTGGACTGGTACACTGTTTTAAAACTAGGCAAATGTATACAGGTAAAATTATTTTGGAGCAAAAACATTTCTGAACGTTTTCAAGTGATTAAAGTACCGGAAATCGTAAGGGAAAAATCTCAAAGGGATAAAAATTTGTTTTATCAGAAGTGACTTTGCGCGTATAGATTTCCATTGGAAATTTCCCGTACAATACGAATATCATAAATGTATTCATAGTTTTTAGCAATTTGACTATTAAAAATTGGAAAAACGTAAAAATTTTTGGATTTTTGGATTTTTTCTGGAGAAATTTCTAAAAATTATGAATAGGAATATGATTTTCATGATTTACGGAAAACCTCCCATCGAACAAAACCATTATAAAAACAAATTTCACTCCATGAGTGTATGAATCGTCAGCAATGAAAAACGACTTCCAGATCTCATGGTCTAACACTCGTCGGTTAGGTCGGAGAACCAAGAAGAGTGGGTACTGAATGAATGGTACCTGTCTACCATCAGACAATCGCTTCTAGAGACGAAAAAACGGGTGATAAAAGTTTCGACTTACGAGGTCACGTATTTTCGAGGGTCACGGCCCCTCATTGACGAACTTCAACATACATACATACACATATACACCCTTATACCTCTTTCGAACTCCCGACATCCTCGAAATTCGTTTTTCCTCGCTTCCGACCGATCTTCAATGTGAAAAACCGACTGAACTGACAAGATTGTTCGTTGACTCAGCATACGCGGGGCCAAACCTGAAACCAATCTAGTTCACCTTACTTTCAACGTCAATTCAAGGATTCTTCCGACACCTTTTCCTTTTTTTTTTTTTTTTCAAACGACCTCTGCTCCTCTTCCTCCAAAATACAATCCATCTCGCAAGAAAGTAGATCGTATCCTCGCTCATTAGCAATCATTACGCCAACATAAATACCAGATTTCCCACGCATCAAAGTTATTTCTTTGTCCCAGCGGCGAATGAATTTATCGGATTTTCGATAAACGAATTCGTCAAATTAAATTATTTCGTGTTTCATCGTGAATTATTCTCGCGTTTCATGCTGTTCTCTGTCTCGTAGAATGTATAAACCGGAAGTCCTATAGATTCTAATGCAAATTTCACAGGTCGGGCTAATTATAAGTTTTGAGACAAATTAACAAGTTGCTCATAATTTCTAACTGTGGAACGAAGTAGAGGGAAAACGAAGGTGAGAGAGACATATATATATACATACATATCGAAAGAGAAAGAGAGAGAGAGGACTCATTCTACATATACATAGAACGAGAGTGAATCGCAACGAGTTGTAGTGCCGGATATATAACACTGCGCCAGAGGGAGAACCTCGAAGAGGTGAAAGTGCTAATAGGGAAGTGTCAGCAGAGGCGCTGCATAGCTCCTCGCTCGTTCTGGCTCCAAGCTAAATGAGAGGAGCTTGGAGCACGAAGCTCCGAGCGTATACACAACACCCGATGGTTGAAAGTTCCATCGCCCTATGCAAGTTCAAATGAAGTAGACGCGACTCAACTCGCAACATCGAGTAGTTCAGCGTAACACCGCTTCCTACTGCGAGATTGTCGCCCACGTGAATTTTAGACGAGACGAGAAACGAAGGGATTTATATTATAAGAGCGAGCCTACCTGCCGACGATTCTCCGGCGCGTACCGATGCGAAGACTAATCAAAACCCTGCCACGTTTCGACGAACTCGTACCGAGATGATTTTACTCCGGCAAATATCACGATTCCCCCACAATTCTCAAATTTACCACACGGTTCAAACTGTCGTGATAAATGTGAGGCATGAAAGAATTTTTCAAAAATGGTATAGAATTTTGATTCGGACAAAGATTTGTATTTTTTGAAATGAGGAACGCGATCGAAAATTTGAAAATCCAATTTTTTAGCGTGGGTAAAAGTGAAAAATGAGCGAGTTTAAACCAAAAAACATCAGGGCTAGAAGGGCAGGGTAATGCGGGTCAGTGACAATACTTTTTCACACCGCTTCCGCTCACACTTTTGACCTCAATTTTTTTTGTTTCGTTTAACTAAACTCATAGAGAAAGGAGCAAGTGAGAGAGAGACAGAGAGGAAATGGCGAGAAAAAAGAAAGTTCATTCGTATATTCCCAAGAGCGACGCCAATGGCGGAATAAATCTGCGAAAGAATCGAGGCAAACGACAGACCTGGGTCGGGCATAGCTTTTTCGCGAGATCGAATTTCCTCGTCGGTATACTCGCCAATCGCGATAACATTTTGTGACGACTCTTGGGAAATGTATATTGAAAAAAAGGGATAAAAAAGCACCCTTCTCTCCAACCTCCCCCCAACAAAAAAAACATTTCGCGCTCCAAGCTATGACCGATGGAGCAGGAAAAAGTGGGAGAATGCCTTGCCTCGAGGGACGATCGGAATCGGGGATGATCGCGCACTCTGTGCTACAATGAGTGGCGTGCCATTAAAATATATCGCGGGGGTTGGGAATGAACTGAAGATCGCCTAACCGTAACATTACGTTTCTAAAGAAATGGAGCATCCCGTCTTTCCTCTCAAGCCTAAAATAACAATTAAATCAGATCTGTATTCCATAACAAATAATCGACAAATTTTATACTTATCGATTTATTTTTTTTTATTTTTCCTGCGGTTGGATGCAAAATATTTTCCAATTTATCAACAATATCTTGGCAATTATTACAAACAGTTCATTTTTTTTATAAAGAAACACTCACAATTAATTGAAATTAAATATATCATCATAAAAAACAACCCCTAATGTTATTATTCGTAGATAATATACTTATCCTCGACGAACTAATAGACGAGATCGTTGAACCGGAAATGGACGATGATTTGCAAGTAAGTATAAGTGTCGTTTCGCGTTTTTCTTATCTCATTCGCTACGAACATGCGATGCGATCGTTTCGTTCGACATTCTCAAGAAAACGCCATATGGGCTAATGACAAAGACTCATTGTCTCGAAATCGCGATAATAAAACTACGCCCATAATCGGAGGGGTAAGAATGAAAAGTTATAATATCTCTAAAAGCTCAATTCGGTAAAAAAAACGTATTTTCAATATTTCATTTTAACGCCCATCGATTATTCGCTTATTTATTGATTTTACAACCCTCAATCCCCCCCCCCCCGAACACGTAAGCCCTGTTATAAAAACGCATACTATCGGTTTGTCGTTTACAGTCTTATCTTCTCCTATCGTCACTTGACCAATCCGGTGCTACGAACTACACGACCTCGCCCTATAAGGGACGTTGCTCAGGGAGTATGTTTCGGTCGAAGAAACATACGAAAAAAGAACAATATGAAGATTAAAAAAGATATATCTATATGTACATATATATATACTGAGGAACATCGACACAGCTTGCCAATCTTCCGGTTCCAACATTTTTACGAGTATGCCGATAATCGTAAAGTCCGACCCTTTCGATTCCACGTATCAGAGTTTGATCAAAAGGTTTGTTGGAGGATGGTGGAGGAAGAACAGGAGAAAAAATGTAACAAAGAGGGAGAGAAGGAGACATCACAAGACGTCCAGATTGATTGCTGAATTCGCAATGGAATCCGGGGACGATGATTCGGTGAGGATAAGAGACGGAAGTAAACGAGAAAGACATCTTGATCCTTCCTTGTACACACACCCTTGCACTCCAACATAAATAGGTATATAGATAAGGGTAGAAGAAGCCCGAAGACTTTCATCCCCGTAGCTCTCGCGACGGAAGAGCAAACAAACGAAATCCTCCTGGCCCCTCCCATCTCCACTCTCCCCGAACCGAATCAATCGAACCGTTCGAAAAAGTAGGATCCCGTCGTAAAAACATTTCGTTCTCATTTTTGTTGAACTTCCGGATAGGCGATAAATCGATTTCGACGCCGTAACCGTCAAACGTCATTGCCAGACAATCACGTTTCGCGTCACGGTTTCCATGTCGAGAAACAAAAATTGGCGCTTTCGAATGAAAGATTTTGCGCTATTCGAAACGTAGGAAAGATTTTGATATCGTAATTATACCAGGAATATATTTGTGGGATTACGGAGCAAGGAGAGGTGATAAAGTTTACGGAGCATCTCGGATAGCCGTTAAACGGCTTTGACGACGTCTTACCGAAGAGATTCCTTCCGTTCCACTTTGACCAGATTTGATATCAGAAGCAGAAGCAAGTCGGCGTAGCCGAGCCTCGGCAAGCCTTCTGCAACCAACATTATTCTATATAAAGAGACGCCCCAAGTGGCGATAACCCTAGCCTAGGGGCTGAGAGTTGGTGGCTGCAAGGAAGGCTCGGGAAATATACAGCGCACTTTCCAAGTGTCAGCGGAAGGTATTGCCTCGCCAGCGGTGTCGTAAACCACCCTCGCGAACCGTAATGTACGAATTAACATATTTCAAGGTCGTATCTTCGACCTCTAACAATCTCTAGAGGTCGAACAATTTTTAAACGACCGTACTTCTTGCTTGAAATAACCGATAGGGTATTGATAGTTTTGGAAAAGTTCGAAACGGTTTATCGACTGTTGAACCCTTGGCGTTTGAGTCAAGTCCATTTCCGAATGTGACGAGAGGGGGATGAAAAAAAAAGTTTACGAAATTGCGTCGACTAATGGAATGTTTGGATGACCCTCGTCATAGGATAGTGTTTCTTTTCTTGGTTTTTTGGTCTCATCGATCGCCCTCAGGACGTGAAAACTTTCGGGAATGTGAACAGATGCGAGTGAGGAAGAGTGAGACGGCGCTTGAGGGTTGGGGGGGGGGGCAAAAAGTGGCTTTAGGTTTTTGTACAGGATCTTGTTACGAGGGAAGAAAACGATCGGTAGCGAGGCACTTGCTGGCTGTTCGCTCTCGCCTCTAACGTCTGAAACGGGAGCGAGAGGGATGAGCCCAAGAGAAAATCGTCGATGTCGTCGCATTTCAACTAGCCAAAAGGGGATGAAGAAGAAGAGAAGGGGCGTATCCGCGTCCGCTTATGAGATTTCCTCCTGGCTAGTTCGATTAATTGGCCTCCCCGACGTCCACGGTAAGAACACCCAACTCGAGACCCTCCAACTTCTTCCCCAACCATTCACCCCATTTCAACCCCTACTTCGCCACTTCTTCGTCTATTGCGGAGTCTATCGGATAAGAGACGAGGAAAACAGGGCGTCGATGTCCCGGAGGGCGAAATGACGGGATAGGGTTGACGATGGTGAGGAAAGCTTCGTTGAATTGCCCAAGGTCGAAAGAGCAAAGTGCATAATAGACGAATACAAGCGTTGAAGAAATTCACAAAAATCATCAACGAGCATAATTATCGAATGAATACCGAGACAAAAAAAAACGATAAAAAAGAATAACAAGCTGTACAAAAAGGTTAATAATACAACTCCCATCATTTTTTGTTTAACTTCTCGGTGTTATTGACTACGAAGATTTATGACCTTGAACGAAACTAAATAGATCCGTTCATTTTATTTATGAGATCAGCTCCGTCGATAACATAGAAACTCGAGATGGCTCCATCTCGCGACGATTGAAAACGTCACTGCGATGCGCGAGACAGTGGCTCGCGTCGTACAAAATGGCGTTATCGGCCCATTCTCTTGATCGAACGCTGTTTCCAAAGTCACGTTGACTTGGTCGAAACGGCAGTAATGGAAAATAACGTTCAATGATCAGTTACGCGGGGTCTTCCGTCATTCCCGACACTCCTTCTTTCCTCCTACTCTGCGTTTTCCATACATAGAGACGTACTCCCTGGACGAGACACTCGAAAATCCCGATGGACACATAATTTCCGTTTGGTCCCAAATGTTCCGTCTTTCCTTCTTTTTTTCTCTCGTTTCTCCATTCGTACTCTCAACCACTTGCGGGAATAGTCTCACGCGAACGGGTGGATAAGTGGCGTCGCGTACGCCCCCCAACGTCTCTCGATGGTATTATGCCGCTCGTTCCCGCTCTTTTCCGCGCGCCCTCTCGCGCCCATTCCTATTACCAAGCAAGCGGCATTATCACGGTCGTTCGTCACAGTCGTTCGCTCTTCTCCGCACTTATTTTATCCCTCTATTACTACACGCACTTATGTGAAACGTTGAAAGAAAACTGTTTTAAAGAAAAAACGTTTCTCGATCGAAGTGACATCGATTTTACGTACAATTACCCACAGTCGATAATAACAGTCCTCCGCAGGGAAAATCAATAGACCCAGGGAGTACCAGAGTTTCTCAACCGATTCACGAATCGTACCGTCCAATAAATTTATCAACGATGTAATCATGATTTGCATAATTCAATCGATTTCCCATCGTTCAAGCTTCGAAAGCTGAATGGCAATGTGCTTTGGCCATTAAGAACGTTTCGTATTCCCGTTATTTCCCTCGGTACCGAAACCCTTTTGGCCCAAGGCCGGAAGCAAATTTTCCCTCGGCGCGTTAACGACTCTATTGTTGTCAAACGTAGTTGTCTCTCGTCTGTAACGACCGACCCTCGCAACTATCTCGTCCCCTTCAGCCTTAACGCGAAGCAATCTTGGTCACCCCTTGAGAATGAATTGACGGGGAAGGGTAAATGCGACCAACGCTACCTTTGACTCTTCTCTCCTTTCGCGTCTCGGCGCATTCTACGTAAGAATATGACTCGTGTCGGAGAGAGAGGGTTGAAAACCGACGAGGTCGTACGAGAAGAAACAATGGGGGATGGATTCAACTGGAGAACACCAGTCACGGCAACAGTCACTGGCCGTGTAATAATAGTTACACACAGAAGAGCTATTCTGTTGTCACGACAAATTACGAGGATAGCGTCGGTTGACGCAAGCTTCGGCTTCGCATCAAACCCCCTCTCGCCCCCCGAGGCCTTAATTCTCTCCCTCATCACTCCAACTTGTGTTCGCAACCCAACCCCCTCTCTTGCTCCTCAGTCACCGCGAGACAACATGAGACACGACGACAACTCTACGGGTCCCATCTCTACGCGCCGAGTTGACAACAAACTACCCTGCATCGACACAATTCGATAATGACACACGCTTTGAATACTATTATTAAAATTAGCAACCCCTTGTACGTAAGCTCGTTATTTCCCAGACCTTACGGCGTATTCCATTTATGCTTCGCTCACGCGTTGTTCATTCGTACCGAAAATTTTCGACGATCCTCCCTCGTCCTCCTTTCTTTGTCGCGTTTGCAAAAATTTAACAAAGTCCGAGGGGGTTGAAAAATATTCAAGCTTGAAAAATTGAGAATTTTTCCATTTTTTTTCGCTTTTGGATTAAAAAGGTTCGAGGATAATTGAAAAAAAAATTGCTTTCGTGCTGTTAAGTTCGTTAAAATAACGCAAATTATAATAAACGTCGTGTTTTGTGTCAGATTTTTTTTTTTTTTTTTTGAAAAATGTAAATTAATACGAGGATAGAAAATTTCTGAGTAATCCAGACCTGTATTATAATAATTACTTTCTCTCTCCCTCACGAAACGCACAGGCGGAAAATGTGATTCGAGCGTTATTAATAGCGCGAGAGAAAAATTATATCAAACCGGATGCGATACGTGGAAAAAAGACAAAAAAAATGAACGAACGTAGAAAAATAGAAATTTTTAGCACACAGGAAATGGGGGATGATACAGTTGCTAGGGCTCGTACAAAATTCAACGGGGCACAACATTTTTGCGCGAAGTGCATACTCGCGCCATTCCCAGTACGCAGAATGATGTTGCACATATACATACGAGTATTTCGAATGTGTGTACGAGTGTAAAGTGCGAAGCGCAATTCGACGTTATATATCTAGCGAAGCAATAATACCGAGTGCAATTTAGCGAGTGTTCTTCTCGCGATATGCCCGCTCATTCGTGTTTGGACATTTTCGGTTTAGTCTCTCGATTTCCCTTTCCCAAGTTGTATTTTTCTCTTTTTGTTTATTTCTGTCCGAGCACTTTTTCAAACGTGTCCCAATGGAACGACCGTACACGCGCATCCCCGTCCCGCCGGGGGGTTGAAATCCAAGCATGCGTCGGAAAAGCATGAAATGCTTTTATAAACAATATTTTATCGAACAATTCTTTCCTTCATCGACTTGAAAATATAAGTTTCAATCGAAACGAACAAGCCTTGACAGTAGTTTTCCATGATTCAAACTGAAGCATTCGTTTTTTTGCAAGTAGTACAAAGTTATTCGATCAGCCCGCGAATTTTAGTGAAAAGAATCGTATTAAATATTTTCTCCCGATCTATAATGCAAAAGAACGTAATTAATTGGAACAAATCTTTAAAGCAGCCCTTGAAAGTTATTTTACAGGGAAGAACATCCCTTATTTACAACCCTTGAATAAATAATCAGGCATCCGGTAGTTGGATCGAGCGGTCATTTTCAAAATTTACATTGTCAATCTCTTCCGGTAGGGCGTTGAAAAATTTATTAACATAAAGTAAGGATAAGACGTCCTTTCCGTCTCAAAGTCGAAGTTTCCCTTGGTACATATATAAAGCGAAAACTATCCTGCCGAGTGATCAGCGGAGGTAAGATATGCACGAGATCACGAGCGTCAGTCGTTTTGCCGAAGGACGAGATCTCGTAGAATATATTCGTAGTTCTCGAGTAGAACTGGGTAGCAGAGTGGAGCTGGTAACGGTAGTTTGGGGGGGTGGCGAGTTAAATCTTGGACGATATACTATCCCTGGTAAACCGCGAAGGTACCTAAGCTATCCATAATACGAATGCACGTTGGACCGATCTCCACTAGCCATTGAGCGAGTCAGCAATAATGGAGGATCGTATAGAATCGTATATAGGTTGAGAGAGGGTTGGAAGAGGGTGAGGGAGAGAGAGAGAGAGAGAGAGAGAGAGAGAGAGAGAGAGAGAGAGTACGAAGAGTAAGAGACGAGGCGGTAGGTGTTCTATCGTACGTCCCGTACAATGGAGGACTGCCTCGTGCACGCCACCGTTCAACGTGCCCGCGATATATCGAATATATTTTACCCGCGTGCTATCGACGCCCATAACTGATCGGTCTCGCGCTTTTGGCAGCTACCCCTCCGCATATACGTTCTACCCCCGAGTCCATCGAGCTTTCGCCGTTCGCCTTTGTCCACCACCACGAGCGACCACGAAGCGCTGGTGTCATTAAAATAATTGGCAGCGGTGTATTTTCCCCCTCGGCCCTCACACTGATTCCGGTTTTCTCTCCGGTTTCTAGGAGAGAGTGAGACTGTGCGAGGGATAGAGGAAGAGGGAGACAGAGAGTGTGGCGATATAACATGGCCACCACTAACAACGTTCAAACCGTTTTTCTTTTTTGGTCCTCTGATCGTGTCGAGAGGCGTACGAACGAATACGATATCGGTTTTTGGGGGATGATCCTGCTGACGTGGTATCACGAGTTCCCTGGTAACATGGGGAAATATCGCGGCGATGTAATTTGTTTTCATTTGGTCGTTGAAAGAACGAGCTATCGTTACTATTAATCACTTTATCGACGGAGAGGATGAAATTAATATAGCGTGACTGTCATTTGAGGAAATAGGAAAAGGGTGGTAGGTAAGATAGGATTGACGAACTACCTCATTTTTCAATGAATCGAAAGATCGGAAGTGAGTTTGGCGATGAAGGAAACTAGAACGTAGGACGTAATCGGTGTAAGGACGTATTCATTTGTCATGTCAAGATCACGTCTGTTGTCGATGAAATGTAGGACAGTTGCAACAAAACATTGGAGAGGAACGAGGAAACTGGGGGTTGGTGTAACGTGTTGAAGTTCGCAGTGTACGAGAAATTCTAGGGTGTGCGATGTTCCGTTTCCATTCATTGTCTTTCCATTCTTCGACCCCAAACTGTTGTCTCAGATTTGCCGTCGATTGTTACGTTTCCCTTTTGATCGAGGGCTTGATGCGACCTAGGCGCCAAAAATGAAAGCATTGTTCGAAAACGATGAGGCTAGAATCGTAACGTTCCCGGAATCAATGGATCGCTCGTTGGATAAGCTGGGGTAAACACGCCGGACTGAATCATGGATGAAGTAGCAGACTCTAGAAAAGCACGAAGTATCCTATCTGATTTGACCTCGTGGGGTGAATCTTAAGAAGGATCGAGCGAGTGAATAGTATTCATAAACCTCAAACGGATCGAGGATTGTTTATCATCGGGAAACGATCCATTTATTATTGGACGATCAAAGAATCGCCTCGATATAACGATTTCTCATTACATCTAGATTGGATTTCATCATTTATTAAATACGATTATCGAATTTAATCATTTTATTGAATAGATGACGAGATTAGGCAAGAGAGGCGTATAATTTGTATTCGTAGTGTGAAGAAGATTTCATTTCGCGATTGCACACTTTGCATCGTGACATTGAGTGGGATGTGTTTTATCAGAGGACGGGAACACACTTCGGTTGATAAAGGGGAGAGCGAATTCAGAGATGTTTTGCATCGTAACGGAGATAGAAGCGTGCACCGGTAGGAGACGTCGAGCTAACGGAACGAGGGTGCGTCGGAGATGCTGTTTGGCTCTAAATGCTAATCCTTGTTACCCGACTGGCTTTCTCTCCCAAAGGGCGAGAAGGGAATGGCGGGGCTATGCTCCGAGGGGATTACAAACAATCCCTGGGTTTGCGCGAAGTTGGAGACCACGGAGAGACAACTGGAATTACGAAGTGTATGTGCGGTACCGGTGCTCTACGACGCTGATTAAAAATCCGAACAATGGCGAAAGGGTGTTGACACTGGAGGAACGATTTGCATGTGCAAACATCGCGTATCGAAAGCTACGATCGATTATAAAGCGAATTAGTGAAAAAAAACGATTTGCGAAAAAATTTCCCGCGTTTAGAAAAACCGTCGGCAAGGTAGGAATCATGTACCGACTGGCGCCACTAATCTCACTCGTATAAATTGTATACGATTTAATATTCCTTCGAGAGTTTTATCATTGCTATTTCGTTGTCTTTAATGAAATATTTATTCATTAAACTTTCTCGATTTGATTCAAATTTGCCGTATCGTTATGGAAACGAAAACATCGCTATTAGGTACTTCGCTCTTGCTGTGTATATTTGTCACGTGAGGAGCACGAATTCTGTAGCATTAGTCGCGGTGATTCCACATCCCGTACGGTCTAAAGCATTTTCAATTATCCTAGTCCCGGAAGCGTCGCATAACGATCTAATGAGCGAAAGGGGACGAAGCTTAAGAGGCGTCGGATAGGCTCCCGGAGGATTCGTTATCCAGAATTCCCGGTGCACAATTCGCGCTGTTGTGTCAACCCCCTGAACACAGGTACGGTAAACACAAACGGTCCGTATTATTAGTGGTGTGGGAATTGAGTCGAGACGAGACGTGAGAAACGTTTGGCACATTTGCACAACTTTCCCAGTTATAATCCATGGTAGGAAACAATTCTACCGTAACATCTCGACCGTGATACGAACTCTACGAAATAATAAATCCGCTGGTATAAAGCACCCTGAAACATCCCTCGCGAATCATAACACCGCCCGAAACACAACCCTCTCGAAAAACAACCGAACCAAATAAAAATTCACCCCTAGAGCGGCTCTAACGTATAACAACCCCTAAACGAACTTACCCAGAAACAAAAAACATCCCCCGTGCAATGTATATGCATATTCCGATTGTAGGGGAGTTCTCAGTACAAAATGGCACAAAACGTGTTGAAACGTTTCATCCTCCAATTTTCCAACCCTCTTTCTTCCCGAACGAAAGGCCCGACTACCACCGGTAAACAAGGGGATGTTTATAAACCGAAGTTCCGACAACTGAGAAGACGAGGAAGGTAGAGAGACAGACAGATAGAGGGTTGAAGGATCGAATCGGTGCAACACAGTTCTCTAGCCCCCCCCCCTCCCCCCCGCCGCCCCCCTTCCCTCGTTCTTCAACTAACTTACAAAGTTATCATTCGCTAAACTTATAATTACGTTTTCGAAATAACGCAGGAAACGGCGATGAACCCGTGGCAGGTGTGCAGAAACCCGAGGACTTCTCGTCTAGATATTTCCCCATGTATTTTCCATTCGATACGAAGTTCTGAAATTCTTTACGAGGATCCGGGGGTGAGGAAGTAGGGGGGCGTTTGCCTATATCGAACGAGGTACGAACAGGGCGGGAAATTTAAAAAGAAGCTGAACGAACAAAACTCGAAATAAAATTATGAAAATTTTTCCAACAAATATTTCTTATCGTACCTCGATAACAGGGTAGTTTCTCAAGGGTTGGCCCATTCAGAGAGCTGACACTTCTTTTCGTTTCTTTGTTTTTTCATAATCATAAGAAGTAGTTTTTATAGAGGGAAAGAATAGTGAATGCGTTGCAATTCTTGGCTCTTTCAAACGTGGACACATCCCTCGGTGGCAAACCCCCGAGTTTTTCTCTCACCCTTGAAAATTCACACAACCCCCGTGCATGTGCTTGGAATAGAACGATATATCTACTTGCCGTTACGAAGAATTACGATCACGAAGAGACAGTGTATGTGCTCTCTCTCATCTCTCTCCATCCCTCTCCCTCTCTAGTTTCTCCCGTGGCCGTCAGGGGGGGAGGCCGAGGCGTTGGGCCGCGCACCGGTAAGTATTTCCGAATGATATATTCGTTGTTGAGAGCCACGAGGCCGTGAGCAATATTTCACTGGTGGTAAGCGGTAGTTTTCCCTCTCCCTCACGCTCTCACACACTTTCCACCCCTTCGCAGCTCCCTATCCATTGCACACCCTTAAAACTCCTACACGTTATGGAGAGTGAACGACGAAAAAGCGTAAAAGAGACTGGGCGGAAGGCTCTGGAAGAGACCGCAAGTCCCTCGTCGCCTATACCTTCGTTCCTTCCTTCCGTACCTACACCCCCTTGTACCTCTACCCCCTTTGACGTTATCGAGATTCCGAGAGCACCTGCTGCAACCACCCTCCACCTTCTCCATCCTCCCACAAAGCTGCAATTTTGCCTTCTCACATTTTCCTCGTTCCAAGACTCACTTATTTGCCCACGTGCAATCCTTTACGATTTCACCGTCCCCTTTCTTTTCTATTAACCTCCACAACCCTCTCGTACGATTATCTATCTACGAAATAACCAGCTGTACCAGATCGATAGTTCGATGACCGATTTTTTTTCATCGCAACGATAATTTTATATTTTTTAAGTTTTCGTTTTATGGGAAGATAGATTGTTTACATAATTTTTCTTTTCGATTATTTTATACATTTTCTGGGTTTGAAATATTTGTGATTTTTTGTAGATTTTGAGATTTTTTTTTTAAACGCGCTCCCTTTTTTCGTCCTTTATATTTCCAAAATGTTATTTACAGTTTTTTTTTTTATTAATGTTTAGTTCAAGGGAAGATTTTTCATTGAGGAAAAAAATGTTTGTGTCAACTTTGATACTTTTTTTATCGCAAAGGTTTCCGGTTATGCATGAACCACATACTCTTCTCTCTATTCAGTCTCTATCTTCTTCATCCTCGAGCGCACGAAAGGGTACGTTAAATGCATATTGCGCCACCTTATAAATTCAATATCTCTTCGATCGAAAGCGTTTTCTCGAGTCACCGCGAACCAAGAGACGGGGAACCCTATGCTAGCGTTTTTTCAATATCCGTTGGGATCATGGATCTCGAAAAATGACGTTATAAATTCGCCCGATCACCCGACTTTCTCGGTTTAACGTGTTTATCGATCGACACAAAGACACGATTAAAATACAATGTACAGAAAAATAATACACCCACATCGTTTTAACGTTTAATTTAAAAATTCAAAAATCCAATAAAATAAATATTTATCGAAATAAGAGATAAATAAATAATAAAATTTTAACGAAACGAATTTACTTAAAAATTCCAAAATATAAATGAATTATGAAAAATCGAATGAACTGAAATTTATTTAAAAAGAGACGTTTGTCTCGGATGAATTATCAGGCTCGCGGGGTTGAAACGAGGTTAAAATACGTATAGTAAAACCCAGATGCGAGATGAATATTACATATTCCCAAAGAATTACGCTTCACTTGGGAACCGATCCACTCGATCACCGTACAGCGAGCCTTTGCGGGCCGATAACTCAGCGATATATTCCCTTGACTATTTCCATATAGCCGACGTCAAAACTTACGAAATACTTGGGACAATACCGAACGTCAATTCACGAGAGAATTCCTCATTCTCGATCCACGTTTGATTCAATACGGAAAGCTTGCTCCAGACAATCCAATTCGATACGATAGACCATCAAACTCGCACTTGTAAACGGACCAAATAAATATTTAAAATATTATTAAACATTAATGAAAATAAATTTATTAATATTTCATATTTATTTTATTTTATTAATTATTGAATATTTAAAAATGTAACAAAAAATTAATAAATATAAAAAAATATTTTATTTATATATAATTCAATCTAACAAAATAAATAATCAAAAATAACAAGCAGAAATAGCAATGGATTAATATAAGGAAATGTGTTATGTAAAAGCTCGAAAGGGCATGAAAGTGGAAATAAATACTACTACAATCCAGAAATAATAATAAATAAAAAAAAAGGAACAATAAATAGAAATAGGCGAGATATTTGGGGATAAATAATTTGAGCAACGGCTTTCGCGCCGCGTATGAGTTTATCGTGAGTGTTGAGGCGGTCAAGCAAACGTACCCTGGACTATTGTCCTGGGAGTGGTGAAGGAAAGAGGGCCGCTCGAGGATCAATTTGTCGAATGGTTCCGGGGATCACGTTTTCAGGATCGGATCGCCATCGACTTCTTCCATCTTACGTCGGTGGGCCAAGTAAGGACTTCGCGACGATACCCGAGCCGCCAACAACGCCCTTGGGGCCAGAGGGTTTCCTCGGTCAGTCGAGCGTCTCAAACGAGCCTCGAGCTTTCTCTCTCTGTCTCCCTTTCTCCTTTTATCCCTTTTCTGTGAATTCCAAGACGTCTGCTTTAGTAGGCCCCATGACACCCGAAGCCGCAACGCTTAAGATAATCCCTTTCGCCCCCTGGATATCGGATAAGGGTCGATTTCTTCTTGCCCGCGATATTGTACCTACTATCACGACTATTTGTGTATATATATATATATATATATATATATATATATATATAGGATGCTGACAAAAAGAGAAATGGCGAGCGTGACGAAAAATGAAGAGAGGAGGATGAAAGGAGAAACGCGAAAGGAGAATCCGGGCACGAGCGGATATTTCTTCTCCAACAAATAGCCGCGCGATCTCCGCTTCGGGCTCCATCGATTTCGACCCTTCCGACCTGCTACAACCCCTTTATTCTTTTATCTTCTGCAATTTTTATAAAACGTTACACACTTATACTTATCGTAGAATCTTGCACATTGCACGAATGATTTGTCTTCTTGTCAAAATGGTTTTCATGATTTTGTCGAATATTTTTCATTTTGTTGGGTTTCGAAATTGGAAAGTGATTTTTTTGTTTCATTTCAAAGTTGGGGATTTAATTCAGAGAATAATTTAACGAATTAAGAAGTTACGGCTCTCTCGTATTGTCGAATGCAATGTACGGCGTTCGTGGTGATGGGCAATTTTGGGTTGTTGCTGTGACGGATGAGAAAGGATATGAGTAATTTAGTCGAAGGACGTTGTTGAATCTCGTTCACGCGCGTGCAACATCGTCCATGTGCGAACGACTCAAGGCTAGTAGAGACGTAATGGGAGACCGGTAAACTTGTTTATCCGTGTTGAAAACAATCCGGGTCAGCGTATAGTTGGAGGAGGGAGGGGGATGAAGAGCTTGAAGCTTGGTACCTCCATCGTGGAACGAGCCATAGGAACTCGTACCTCTCGTTCTCCACCGACCCTCGAGCCACCACCTGTCCTCCTGGTTTAATGGTTGTTTAACGATAGTAGTTTCGTGGAAACTCGATGCGAAATTCACTATTGGATTTAATGCTAGGAATGGAGAAACGTGTATGAACGAATCAGGGTGAGTGGGCGAGAGAGAGAGAGAGAGAGAGAGGGGGAGAGAGAGAGAGACAGACAGAGACAGAGAGACAGAAAGGGAAAGAGAAAGAGAAAAGGAGATGGGAGCAAACGCTTTGTGTGTGGCCACTTGGAAATCCCAGTAAACGTGTGCGAAACCGTAATGGAACGGGAGAACCCTCGGTAGGATTCCTTACTCCAGTTCTAGGGGAATGAAAACTACGTCGCGTTCTTCGTATTTCTAGTATTAACCACAGGCAAGACCCTGCGGGCTTGTAACCCAGCCGAACGAAATGTTAGTCTTACCTGTGTCAAGAGGAAATCGAAATATACGGTAGTTTTGTTCGCGTTACTCGAGTTATGGTAGAATTATTGCGAAGTTATGTTGACCTCTCGTTTCACGTCCAAGCGCTGTGTTACGAGTTTCGCTCACTTCGAGAACGCGATTCGTACATTCTCCGGCATGGAACGATGGATTAGAATAAAATTCAGTTTCGTCAACGTAGAAAAGTGGCAAGAGTTACTTGGTTAAGTTTCATCGATATCGGTCGAGTTCAACCAGAGAATTTGCGAATCACATTTCTCACTGAAAGGAACATAACCTGTACAAAGTGTCCAAGCGGTTAAAACACAAACAAAACATTTTTTCTCGACCGATTACGCTATAAGCATGATACTAAACTTTTAATTAAACTAATAATAAATCAACAACAAATACAAAATAACAAATCATTTCTATGAAAATAATTTAGTTTTATACACACGAAAATAAAACGAATTGTGTAAATGCGTTCCTTCGTTTCGCATGATCCGAATCTTCTATACTTCATCCTACGTTTTATCCTCGAACATCGAAGAGGCAGAAGCTAATATTGATAAGTTGACGAAGGGAATGAAAGAATAGGAGTGGTGATGACAGTTGACCCATCGAACAACGAAAATCAAGTGGTGACGATCTTTTGATACTTACGGGAACGTTGTTTTTGCCAGTAGCAGGAAAGACCCTGCGTCAGCGAATCAGCCTTGAAAGCTACAATGCTCTTAGTATACCGGTGTTAACCAGAGACAAATGGATAAGAGGGTTCCGCATAGGAAAACCCCCCAACTCCCGGTATAGGACACTAGTGTATGGTTGGACATAGGGCTTCTGGTTTCTGCCTCTCTATCTCTCCCTCCCCCTCTCTCTCTCTCTCTCTCTCTCTCTCTCTCTCTCCCTCTCTCTCTCTCCCTCTCTTTCTAGAGGTACCAAAAAGGGATATAAATAAATCCTTCTCGCCAGGGGACAGAGGAAAACCAACGAGAGCGAGTGCCTGTACAGGTGGATGATCCTACGATGTACGTCACGGCTAATCTTGGCTTACGTAACCATCCCCTTTAGCTTGTCTCACGCTCGAGCTTGCCGTCTGCTTCGCCACCCCCTAAAACTCACCCCCTTCTACATCCCTTATCCATACATATCTCACTTGCGCGAAACGGGCATACCCGCTTGAAAGGATATGGTCCACGACCGTTAGAAACTTGCGTCGAAAGGTTAAACTTCCAAACAAGGCTACTGGTAAACAGCGATTTGTCGTGAAAACTTCGATCTTGCCACGATGCCATGAAAATATGTATATCCTATTTATTTATCTCCACATTTGTCAGCGGGAAAACATATTGTACCGATGGTAATACTTCTTTTTCGCGGCTATAACGCGGCTGAGATAGGGTGAGAAAAATGTTACCCCAGTGAATAAACATGAGATACGATATAAGCCCTTGAAATGATGGTTTTAATATTATATCATGGAATTTAGTTGGGGTCACAAGATGTGGCGATGAGTAGGGTAGGGGATGATGCTCTAGTTTCCTTTCTTCTTTTTTCTTTCCTCTTTCTCTCTGGAAAACGCTTCGGGATTTGGAGCTCTCAGTGAATGGACGAAACAATGTGGAAGCCCATCGATGATACAGGCGCTACGATGCCTTTCCTTCGTCGAATACACAAATCTCAAAGGCTCTTTGAAGATACTTGATAAGCATTACGAGTGAGAGGGGGTGAATGTTTTATAGGGTGCTCCATCTTGAATGATATCAACGGCTGGAATGAAGAACGAATGGTGGCGGGTTAACGGGCGAACTCGCTGAGCCAGTGCGAAATTCTCGAGTCGAATGGCGGGGAAAGGGAGGTGGCGAAGAAAACAAAAAAAAACGAAGAACGAGGGTGGAGGTCGGAAATGAAATACAACGGTGTGGCTGCAAGAGTTTACGGCGGGGATCCTTTTGTGTACGGTCAGGATTTATGGGGCAGAAGCCGAAAGATCCCGCGTAAGAGATATTCAGTGAAGGGAGATAGGGAGCGAAGTTCATTGATGGAAAAAGATAGAGGCAATCAGGATCATCTAAGGGTTGAAATTCGGGTATTTCTGGCTCAAAGGGAATTTCTTTTTTAATTAAATCTTGGATCGTCTCACTACGGTTAATGCAAAACGATTAAGTATCTTATCGCAAGTTCAGCGAAATAATCTTTTTACGTTTGAAATGATTCTCGACAAGATTTCCGACTGCGATGAAAGATGGCGGCCGTTGGGCCAATCGGGAAGCGCCAAACGTAATCTCGTTTGGCACAGACGTACCGTAAAACGGGGTTATATTCATCTTACTACTAACTTGGATAGTTTTTAGGACTACTTCATCGACAGCGCGCTAAAATATGATTTAAACGTGTTCGTGGCGGTGGAAAGGTCGAAAACGGAATATTTCCGTAGATTGCGATATATCGACATTATAATGGTGATATTCGTGTTGAGCGGGAAATTTCCGATTCCGTAACCTACAATTAAAGCCTTAAAGCCTTAAAGCGTTTTTTGCAGCTCCCCTACAACCCCTATGAGTCCCAAAAATCGTCATTTTCGAATTGTCGCCACAGGCACAACAATTGAGCTATCCAGGTGATCCTTGGCTGGCTGTCGAGTCCTCGGCGAACTCTTCGAAAAATTATTCGTGAAATTGTCTGTCAGACGAACGTGAACGGAGATACAGCATCGCGAAAAGTCGATTTTTCGAGATTTCGTGATATCCATCGAAATTGGCCATATTGCATTCCGGTGAATTTCAATCTTGTCTCAAGTTCTAAGAGAACACATCGATCCCAAATTTCCCTTACAATAAGAAAATTATGCTTTCTTTCCAGATTTTTCAGACTTTATCCGCCTTAAGTAAATAAATTTCAGTGTTTTAGCATTTTCTCCTACAATTTTTGAGTTTTCGAGGAAAGTAATCTCATTTACCGATATCATTCGCTAACGACACTACCAGCTTCGATACAACTTCCTCATTCTCCATTAAACATATCGAAAATTCCGATCGTCGTTTTCTTCCTTTAGTAAATCATAAAAATGCTAATTCGTTTCTTGCTGATTCGGAGAAATCAGTTCCAACGTGGTTTTGCAGTTTGCGCAGCGAGTATTACGTCGAGTAGAGAAAAGAAAAACGCGAGGAAGAGATGAAATTTCATTCGTTTCGCGAATTCGATAAATTAAAATCACAAAACCAACCCTCCCGCACCCCTGACGACTCGCATATGATCACGGACTTCAATTCATTTAATGTATGCACAATTAACCTTCACCGATACGAGACAACGAGAGAGAGAGAGAGTGAGAGAGACAGAGGATGTGAGAACGCCTCGACGATAGAAAACCGAAATCAAAGTTTTCTCGTTCTAAAGGGGTGAATGAAAATGGCAGCAAAGAATGGTCGGTAGCGAGGGTGAAAAATTCATTGCCCCTCCTCGAGGGAATTCTTATATCGCGATAAGAACGAAAACTTTGCGGTCAAGACAGTTCGATAAATTTTCCATTCAACCTCATTGAACTTTCCCCCCCCCCCCCCCGCCCGCATTATCACATTCACCGTAAAATCTCGTATAAAAATTCACCCCCTCCTTTTCACCTACGTTAAACTGGTAAACGAGCTGTAAACAACTTTTATTATTTTTTCATTTTCCCCTTTCCTTCATTTCCCACTTTCCATTTTTCTACCTTTTTTTTACTATCTTGAACGATTCACGGATTCAAATCCTTCTCACTTTTTGAGATGGTAAAAGCTCTTAAGTCCCATTTGCGGCACTTCATTCCACCTCAAGAACGCGGAAAGCTTGCGGTCCGCTCGCATTCGGAATATGGAACGGAGAAACGATGCATCCCTTGGAAAACACGAAGCCCCACGAAGGCCCGAGGACGAAATTCAACGTTGAACCGTATTCACTTCTGGATTCTACCACTGCTATACAGCCTCAACCCCCTGACACAGGCACATACACACACGAGGTTGCACACACACACACACACACACACACACATACAAACACACGCCACTTGCCTATTTCTCAATTGCGGTTAAGCGAAACCTCACGTTGCCTCAGCTCTCGACTCCATCGAAAGCTGCCAGAGGTGCACCTTCCGTTTATTCGCCACCCCCCCTCTTTCCCATCCTCGATCTCCGACACCCTTAGCCCAACCGGCTGCGACTATATACCCCATTATACAAACCAGACTCGCTTTATTTTACAACTAGGAAGCCAGTCTCACGGAGCGATAGAGCTTTTCCACCAATTGCCCCCATGTATTTCCATCACGTGCAAATGCAAACAAGCGCTCCCCCAACCCTCTCCCACATCCCCTCCCTCCACAATGTTAAAACTACGCAGGAGAATTTATAATAAAGGGAAAAGCAAAAAGTGAATCGATTCGTGAGAAAATCGAGGTTTTATTATGAGCGACGATAAAGAATCTTCGATCGAGAAACGTCGATTTGTTACGAGTCTAAGAAAAAACTATCCTAAGATAGGGGATGGACGAAACTACCCTCCCGGGTAAATTGAAGGTATGAGAAACTAGTCCCAGAAGAGTGGTCGCTAAAAGACTACCATCCTGGAATATAAGAGTAGAAAAAACTATTCCCTTGGAGAAATAGGGGTGGAAAAAAACTACCACCCCGAATGGAATAGCGGTAGTTTTTTTTTCGTCGAGCCGTTCTCCCATACGATGGATAAACGACCAAGCCTCGGATCTTCGTCTCCGCCGCCCCCCCCCCCCCTGCGATCATTCGATTTCACCGAGCACTTATTTAAATATCCGAGAATCGTAACGATTCGTGTTAGCATTATTCATACAGTCGGGAAATTTGTCCGCACAAATCGAAATGAGCTTCGTTGTGTAAATGAAAAGAGGAAAGTTTCAGCGAGTAAGTTAATAAGACCGGTGTGCTACGACAATACTCGAAGCGGGACTGCCGCGACATCTGGGAAAGAAGAGACGGCGCGCGCCCTCGAGTACTCGCGAGGAGTGAAAAGAAATCTCGGCGGGATAACCGACGAGATCTAATCGGATTGGAAAAGTTTCAGTCGGCTCTATCATGCATACCGTATATAGATATAATAGTTAAGAGCTTTGAGAAAACACGAATGATAGTCGGATGGAACGTCAGAAAAGCTATTCCAATTTCGTTTTAACTAGAAGTTGTAGAAGATACCCGGTGGATACTCGAGTGGATCGTACGAGCCGAGAACGACCGATGATAAGGAATAATTGATTAGAAAGAGAGAAAAAAAGCATCGGGACGACGAAAAGTGCGAGAACTGAAAAATGGCGGGAAAAAAAAATGACTAGTGACGTGACGTTAATTATCGAAGGAATATTCGATGTTCGAATATTTTTCAAGCAAGATGGAGGGGGGAGTCGCTGATCGATCGAACGATATAAAACCATTAACGATTCGAAGCGGCAATCAACGATAATGGGAGTTTTTAATTAGTTCCCACTCATTACACATTTTCTCTCGGGAAGGTAACGACGATGGAAGAATAATTTTCTCATTACGTTATAACGAAGTTAATACGACATGAGAAAAATTGGGGCACGAAAGCTGTTTTAATTATAATGACGGGGGGGGGGGGGGCTGGAAAAATTGATCTCTTGTTTTCTTTTAGGACGTTTGCGAGTTAAACAAATATAAATAATGAAGATGTAACCATTTTTACACACGGAATAAGTTAATATTATTCTTCGAGACATTTTTGTCACGATATACTGACGGTAAGAAGGAAACATCGCTCTTGTCGCAATGAAAAAAAGAAGAAAAAATTGTTTTTTTTTATCCTTTATTATTATTATTTTCGTAAAACTCGTCGATACTGCAATGTTTTCATCGTTCCATCCTCGTTCTCGCTGCGTACAAAAACCAATATAATCGGTCTCGGGATATCAAGAAAAGAGGATCAATTTCATTCCTCTCCGGGGAGACGGGGATGAGGGTGAATATAGCGTCGAGAAGAGAAGCACGAAAGAGTGTGTGAGAGAGAGAGAGAGAGAGAGAGAGAGAGAGAGAGAGAGAGAGAGAGAGAGAGAGAGAGAGAGAGAGAGAGAG
>JAPYZT010001056.1:0-37453 GCA_030522965.1 Tryphoninae sp. A BG-2022a
CGGGGGACTGGAAAACCAGGTGAGGTGCGTTACGCCGCTTTGACAAGCGACAGAACCCACAAGTCGAGGCCCCTGACCCTCGACTCTAAATATCAACTAACAACTAAATAAAACGAATTAGGCCGTATCTACGAACCTAACATTCCAAATCTGGGAAATAATGTAAACCAGATTTGGAGCACAAAATAACAAAATAATGCTGGTTAAGCTGTTCCACTTATAACTGATAAAAGGACCAGCAGGCCAACATTTAAATAGTCTTTAAGTAACCTTTAACCTGTATGGGCGGCTCGACGAATTCGCGCAAGAATCCGTATTTCCTTTCTCTTATTCAAAGTGTCAATAAACTATTTATATTTTTCGTTTGTCTTTCATTTGGGTTCTAACCCTTTATTAACAGATCCCTAAAAATGTTAAAGTGCAGTGCGAAATCGTGCGGCACAGCATTGGTGGCAGCAGTGGGATGGCACGATGAAACGAACAATAAAATATAATTACTATCGCCAGGTCTTTCTGAAAGATAACCAGCATCGCCAGTGCGGAAGTCAGACTCCACTTGATCCGCACCGAGGAATAAGAAGACATCCCGAACGAGAGTAACCAAGAACCGACGTACAGGCTATATAGCATCAACTAGGAATATCGAGAATAATTTGACTATAAGTCCCAACTTTCTCACATTACTACCCTATAACGAACAGCGCTATGGACGCCGCGAAATTTAAAACTAAATTAGAATCGCGAAAAGTGACGCGCTAGGAAAAATGACTACGACAAGACCGCCAGTGGACGGAATCAATACGCACAGGGGGACCGCTTTCGGAGATACCGATGATCTTCACGATCTCAAGGAAAGCGTGTTCGAACCTAGGCGTACCGTGCTGGCTCGTACACCGCCCAGAGGTGACCTAGCACCTCGAGGACCTCCGCGAAGGGCTCGAAGTGAAGGACTACCGGGTCTCGCACTTCCTCCCGTAGCAAGAAATCTTCTCGACGACCTGTCGGCCAAGAGAGAAGAATAGGAGGATGAACAGATTCGGGTTACAGAACGGTCTACTCCCGAAAACAACGCGATCGTCCGGCTAGAAAGAACGGTCGATGAATCTGCCGCGGACGTTCGCAGAATGGAAGCCCTCCACAGCCTCGCCGGCCAGGGGTACAGTTCGTAGACCACGTCGAAGGAGAACCCTGGTATCTTGACCTCGGGTTGGCACATCGCACCATACCACGGTTCGGCGGGAATAATCCCGCCGGGCTAGACGAATTTTTATTAGCCTGCGAGACTATTTGGGGCAAGGTACGCCCCAGAGAACAGGATACTCTCCTCGCCCTAATTAAAAGCGGTAAAGTGTGCGGTCGAGCTGCACGGGAGATGCGGTATAAACCGACGCCCACTTTGACCGAACTGCGGACAGAGCTAGAGTCTCTGTACGGTCGACGAAAAACGCTCGCCACTTTGCAGTTTGAATTTTGTCAACTGCGACACGGAGCGAAGGAAAGCGTTTCCGAATATGCTGCGAGAGCGGAACACCTAACAATGGAAATTAACGACAACTTGTGTGCGGTAGTGGACCCGCACGGTCCCCGTTATATTATAGAAGCCAACCGCCGAACGGCCCAGATGAATTTCGAGAACGGACTGAGTAAGGAAATACAAGTGATCGTACGCTCGAGGAATTATCCGAGCTTACATGAGTCAGTGGTGGGGGCCAGAGGTGGAAAAACTCAGGGGTCCTGCAGGTGGATCATTTGCGGAAGAAAGGGAACCACGACGCTCCGTACCAGCCGCTGGCGCAGTCCCTCCGAAATGTTTTTCATGCGGAAGAACCGCCGCTGGGGCGGCGCGGCCTCCCTCAGGCTCCACACAAGGTGAACTAATTAAACTCAACCTGCTCATACTGTAAAATGACGGGGCATGAGTTCAAGGACTGCCAAAGGAGGTTATCGGCAACCTCGCGAAAAGACAGGGACCCACAAGGGCAGGCTCCCTATCACCCGAAGCATGACCATCGTACAATTGACTCGTACGGTGCGAACATGATCGCGGCAAACGGAAAGGAATGCGTAATAAATCAGCAGAAAGCCCGAGACGGCGCTGCCAGCGATTTCCATATCAAATCGCCAGAGAGTCAATCGGGAATACTAACCCTGAAGGCCGACACCCTAGTCCAAATCTTCCTCATTAACCGAAGTGCAGTCAAAGTTGGAACGAGAGCTGAGGACTCGAACGTGTCAGTAGAGGAGCTAAGGGAGTTTTAGATAAGTATCCAACTTTGATTTGGCATAAAATGTCGATTTGCGTGAGCATAAATGGTGCTAGCGAATGTTTGTTGAAGTCATTTAGTGGAGGGTAAACAAATAAAAAACGGAAAAAGTGTAAAATTTGTGCAGATGGGTGGGTTATTGATAAATTTGGGAAAAACGTATAATTAGGAATAGATCGGGCAGCGGCGATTGTAAAAATACAATCGCCGCGTTTTATTTTCAATAACCGGTATAGGAGGCCAGGAAATAAAAGCTTTATGCGCCGTAAAATTGCATCTCGTCAGCCCTAGAGGAAAAATCGCGCATTGGTTCCAAGGGATACCGGCCAAGGTATCCCTAAGGGTTGATGGTTTCTTCGGAATGGACTTCATGCGAAAACACGCCGTCCACCTCTTAGGAGGTAAGAAACTTGTCCTGAACGACTACCGCATGCCCTTCATACAAGGGAACTGGAAAGTTAAACCCCCCCCCCCCCCGCAGCGAAAATGTCGCATACGCGACCACCGACCGCAAATTTATCGGAATGACCGAAAAAAAATGCCTACCAAGAGAGTAGTGATTGGGGCATACATTACGAAGCCGCAGGGAAACAGCTGCGTAATAAGCGTTGTAAACCCAACGACTGAAGAAGTGGAGATCGAGCGTCCTATAATGAAACTCGAGCTACTGCCGTCAGCAAAAAGGCTAGCCGCCATCAGGTGTGCCCAAATTCGACACACGACGTAAGCGCGATCAGCTCCACTGGGTTGTATACGCATCTCGAAAAATTAAAAAAGTGTTACGGACCGATCAACCTGGCAACGACCAGGTTTAGCAATCCGCTTTCGGCGCAACGCGATCAGCGCATTCCGCATCGGCGCTTAACCCTCGTATGTGGGAACCGCCAGCACGCTGCATCAGCAACACACTTCAGCTTCACGGAAAACACCTTTCGGCAACGCCGCCGCCGCGAACGTTTTCTCGAAATGCAACTGCCGATTGGGAAGCTGACGTGATTACGACAGACCAATTTCCCAATGAACGACCGAAATATTCTTCTTGGTACCCCCCACGAGACCTTCGAACACCGTCACCCCAGGGTAACGAGGATCCGGATCGACCGATACATCATCACTCTTATTGATTGCTCTATATTGACAGACATAACCCTCGGTCTACCGGTACTCGTGCCTTAGCGGTGTGTACATTTCACGTAATTAGAGTTTCGTCGGTGATACCAGAATTTCGGAGAACCGTGCGAGCATAATTAGGAACTCTTCGCGATTGAACGATCCTTAGCGGGGTTCAATAGCAACTCGATATCTTCTCGTACCATACTAATTACCTTCGCGACATTACGCGTCGGAATATTTCGAGCATAAAAACTCCAACAATTTAATTACCGAAATAATACTATTTCTTCAAATCAGTGCGAGAGTGTAAGAGTCGCGCGAGTCGTATTGCTTTCCGAGCGCTCGCCCTTTTTACCGACTCAACGAAACCTCGATCGTAGTGGCAGCGTCGAACGTGAGCGCGTGTGTGTAAGCCACTACGCTCGCTCTTGTACGTATCCAAATAAACATTTCGCGGCCATTTTGTGTGCATTATTTCGACGGCCTAGACGGCCGTCGCAACCGACCTTCCTGGCGACCTCAATAATTCGCCGATGTCAGCAGATCGCAGAACAAAAACGTGCACACACATATAAAAGTTGAGGTGCGTTACACCGCTTTGAATCTAGACAGAACCCACAAGTCGAGTCTCCTGACAACTCGATTTTAAATAACAATAACTTAATATTAATATATTACGACGGAAACCCGTTCGTAACAATACATTTAATCCTCACCGCTCACCATCCGTCACATGGTGTCAGAAGTGGGGTTGTGGAGTCAGCAGAACGGGAAAAGAGATTAGGAGTAGGTGAGAACGGTGGGAATGGAGTGTGGGACCGTTACAAAGAAACAAGAAAAATTTGGATATAAAATACGTTGAATTATTTTGTTATTATTGCTGTGACCCTGCGACGGGTCTCGCGAGAGCCCGTCGCATGGTAACAACGACATCTCTGATCACGGAGCAACCACCTCCGAATTAACGCTCCGGGTCAGCGAAAATTCGTACACGCGCCACTGACGAAGGACCCACGAGGCGGAGTTTTTCGAAATCACGCCATATTCAAGAATATGCGCGTGATCACTGGAAATTTCCGTGTCCCCTACCGAGGTTCTCCGGACCCTCGGTGTGCGATACGGAATCGATATCGGGCAGTTCTGATTAAGACTTCGATCAGAGAAGCTCCGCTGCGTGCCTGACGTCGAGAGGTTAGACCGGGGACAAGTTGTGGTCCTTAATATTTAACCAACACGTTTGGTGGACCTTGGCTCTCCGCGGCTACCCGAAACCGGGTTAAATCGTCTAGCGTTATAATTACTCCAAGATTACTTTTCTTTATATCAAATATTTCTTCTTTATCGGTTTCATATATTATTCACTATAGATTACTTCACTATAATACAGTTTTTATATAACGAGCCTTTATAACGGTTAATATCATTTTCGAATTCCACGAAACGATTCACCGTTACCACGGTGAATAGAGACGCTAAGTGCAGGTTTAAGACAAACAACGATAGTGCGCCGGCCGGCAACAACAACTAAAGTAGTAAGTCGACGACATATTTGTTAAACGTATCAAAACCATTCCTAAAAAATGCATCTGAACAGGGTGCAATAAAATTATATTAATCTGGGTATATAGAATTAATCCATTTCTCGACATCCCCCTCTCTTCCCAAGTCCCATACGCATAACGGGCCCGTACGGGACGAGCGGCAACCCAAGTCCTTCCGACGCTTCTGCACGCTATATTAGAATCTATCTCTCGGAAATCTTTATTTTACAGGGCGCCGTCCGCGCTCTGTTGGTGGCAGCGCATTACCCCTTTGTTGGACTCAGCATTAACTGATCCATAACAATATCAATGCTCTAAGCATCACACCAACTTTTCCAGGAGTTCAATTTACCTGTAATTTTTATGTATAAAATATGTTAACGAAAATAACTAAATTTTATTTTATGTATTTCGAGAGCATATTTGTTAAACAATAATCTTTAATTCAATATCTGTAATAATACTTTTTTGTTTAATTTTCCAAAACAGCCTTTTTTAAGTATCTGAATCAGAATCATTCCTTCAGAAAATTTAAGTTCACGAAATAAAAACGATAAAATTTGTCTGAAGAACGGAAGGGGTGAGGGGGGCACGTCCGTCCCATACGAGTCTGCTGTATTAAAAATCTATTTGGAACAGTTGATGAAAATAAACTTGGAAAAATAATAGGGAAAATATTATCCAAAATACAATTGTTATTTACTATAACGTAAAAAAATGGATCTGACTAACTCGTGATGAAACACTAGTCGTCGAAAGTTTGACTCGTGATCCTTATGATTTTGGATATTACTATTTTTATGATATTTATAATTATATATTTAGAATTTTGACACACTTATTGTCCATTGATTTATTTTGCATTCAAAATAAATTGTTATTTAATTATTCATTCATTTCACTCCAAAGATTATTAGCTATATTTCCGTATAGACAAAAAATAGAAAAATATATAATGTATTTTCTTAAAAAGTTATTTTTCTTGATAATACTTTCTCAAAAAATTTACAAAACAGCCTTTTTAAGTATTTGAATCAAAATTATTCCTTCAGAAAATTTAATTTTCTGAAATAAAAACAATAAAATTTATCTGAAGAACGGCGGGGGGGGGGGGGCATGTCCGTCGCGTACGAACCCGCTGTATTAAAAATCTGCTTGAATCACTTGATGAAGATAAATTTGGAAAAATAATAGGGAAACATTATCCAAAATACAATTGTTATTTACTATAAAGAAAAAAAAAATGAAACTGGACTCACTCGTGAACAAACAATAGTCGTTGAAACTTTGGCTCGCGATCCTTATGATTTTGGAAATTACTATTTTTATAATATTTATAATTATATATTTAGAATTTGTAGACACTTATTGTCCATTGATGTATTTTGCATTCAAAATAAATTGTTATTTAATTATTCATTCATTTCACTTCAAAGAAAATAGAAAAATATATAATAATTGCTTTCTTAAAAAAATTCTTTTTTTTAATAACACTTTCTCAAAAAATTTAAAAATTTACAAAACTTTTTTAGGTATCTGAATCAGAATCATTCCTTCAGAAAATTTAAGTTCATGAAATAAAAACGATAAAATTTGTCTGAAGAACGATAGGGGGTGGGGGGGGGGGCGGGGGCATGTCCGTCCCATACGAGCTTGCTGTATTAAAAATCTGCTTGAATCAGTTGATGAAGATAAATTTTTTAAAATAATAGGGAAACATTATCCAAAATACAAATGTTACTTACTATAAAGAAAAAAAATGAAACTGGACTTACTCGTGATGAAACAATAGTCATTGAAAGTTTGGCTCGTGATCCTCATGATTTTGGAAATTACTATTTTTATGATATTTATAATTATATTCTTAGAATTTTTACACACTGATCGTCCACTGATTTATTTTGTATTCAAAATAAATTTTTGTTTATTTATTTATTTATTTCGCTCCAAAAATTATTAGCTATATTTACGTATAGACAGAAAATAAAAAAATTAATATAATGTTTTCGCGAACATTAAAAAATACAAAAAAAAATACTTGTATCGTACAAAATTCACTGACTTTAAAAACCTCCAAATACCACAATGTCATTTTTAGTGATTTAACAAGGCGCCATCTTTAATATTGGCGCCCTGTTAAACATTTACTCGTCGTCATCGAACTCTCCACGAACTTAACTCGATCAATTCCTGATGGAGACTGATTAGCCACTTCTTAGCCGTATCGCACCGGAGAGTATTCGAATCCTCAGGTGGGGGTATGAAATTTTTTGACACGCCCATATCCGTTGATATGGCGTGATTTTTACATCGACGATTCCCACGACTGCACTGCTTATTCAGCAGCACGTGTACAACCTCGAGGGTTGATATTGCTGACTTGGAGCATTAACTTCAAGAAGTGCACTCACACGTGGGGCCCGGATCACCAACGTCGTTCTTATCGTGCGACGAATATTCTCGAAGTATTTTTCGAAGCCACAACAATGGCGAATACGAATATCAAAATTTTTCGATCAAAATATTAAACAACGTGAAATCTTCTCATTTTTGGATTTAAATAATTGGAATATAAATATTTGCAACAGAAAATCGAATGAGTTTGGGAAATTATTTACATTGTCGAATATAAAAACACTGTAACGAAGTTTTATAAATTTGGGAATGGTTGTCATTAATGAATGAAAATTTATTATATTAATAGCAACAAGTAGGATACAAATAAATTTGTTGAAAAACATAAAAATAAATCATAATAAAAAAATGTTTCATCGATTAATATTTGTTATGATCATAATTTCTCAAAATTTAATAATAATTATTATTTTCACGACGCGATCGATTCTTGCTCGACTGGCTTTTCATTTTGTTGTCCCTCGGTTTTTGTAACTTGGCCAGGGCATACCTGTTGTTCCTCCGTTCGTATTATAGGCTCGCCATCTAATTTTTCGAGATTCGTCAGTCTTCGTGCCACCTCGAGTCGCCAAAGTTCGGTCTGTAAACAAAATTATGATAAATCATTATATTTTTAACGATAATGGTTTAATAACAAAAACAAAAATGAGAGCGATAACGATAAAATAATCGCTACGATTTATGAGAAATAATTGATAAATTTACCAAATTTTTTAAACATTCAACTGTGACTCGATAAATTAAAATTGTTATGAAAATTAAATAATTAACTATTTGCATTTGGAAAATTGGACTTACTTCGATTCCCTCGCAAAGTGGATTACCAACGAACAATAAATCACGAAGATTTTGCAATTCCTGTAGCCTCGACAATTCGTTCCATTCCCTCACGAGATTATTTGAGATATACAAAACGCGAAGGTTTCTCAAAGCATTTACGCCTTTCATTTTTTCGATGCAATTATACGAAATCCATAATTCGTCGAGAGTGTCACCGAGTGCCTCGAGGCCTGTGAAAGTTTTTATAAAATTCCGTCCCAATGAAAGTACGCGCAAATTTTTTAAGCTGCTAACACCTGAAAACCGGTAATAAAGCAAAATTTTGATCATCTTGATAATGTATGAGGTACTTAATTGAAAGTTTATGTAATTATAAAAATCTAAAAAGAGAAATCAAGAAAGATTAATAATAGAACGTAAACAGAAGTCAAACTTACAGCTTTTTATCATCTTGACAATAAATGAGAAACATTAAGATACTTAATTGAAAGATCATGTAATTATAAAAATCCAGAAAGAGAAATCAAGAATGCTTAATAATAGAGTTTAAATAGACCTCAAGCTTACAGCTTTTGATCATCTTGATAATAAATAAGATACTTAATTGAAAGATTATGTAATTATATAAATCTAGAAAGAGGAATCAAGAAAGTTTAATAATAGAATTTAAACAGAACTCAATCTTACAGCTTGTTATCACCTTGATAATAAATAAGACGCTTAATTGATAGTTTATGTAATTATAAAAATCTAGAAAGAGAAATCAAGAAAGCTTAATAATAGAACGTAAACAGAACTCAAGCTTACAGTTTTTTATCATCTTGATAATAAATGAGATACTTAATTGAAAGATTACATAGTTATTCAAACTTAGAAAGAGAAATTAATCTTGATATTAAATGAGACACTTAAATAATTGAAAGATTACGCAATTATAAAAAATTAGAAAGAAAAATCAAGAACGTTTAATAATCAACATTAAACAGAATTAAAGCTTAGCTATCGTTTATGCACAAGCTTGAGCTTGTCGAATGCTGCATTTAAAAAAAGTTCGAAGTTGATGTTTTATAATGAAAAATTCATGAGATTTTGAGTTTTTTTGCATTTAAATAAGTTCTCACTTCAAAGTTGCATTATTTTAGTGCCCAAGCTTTAAAGCTATGCAATATATTGTTCGACGTTCTTTATTTTCTGAAGATCTATCTATTGAAACTCTCTATTAGTAAAACTTCAAACAATCAGCGATAAATACATAAAAAAAATTGCAATTAATCAAGCTCTACGAATGAACTGAAAAGCTCGATGATTTCAAAGCTTTGACCTTTACAGGTTTGCAATTTGAAAACATTCAATACATTTTAATCGTTTTCTTTCAGGCTTCGTACATTTTTAATCCGTTTCCGAAAACTGTAAAAGCTTGCGACATAGCGTGCTTTAAAAGCTCGAGTATTTGGTAGTACAAACCTGCAATTTTTTCGATCATATTGGTTGACAATGAGAGTTTTTCACACTTGGATAAAGTCGCGAGAGCATTATCCATCTTCTCGATCGGTGGCCACTGAAAGCTCAATGTCACCTCAGTCGCGCTTGAAGCTTCCTGGCCCGTCTCGTCCTCCCAACGACGCAGAGCATCTTTGCAGGTCGTTGGTTTACCGACTGACATTGCCAACAGAAAAAAGCTCGAGCGTGCTTGCGACTTCCATATACTCCCGAATTTTTTATATTTTCTTAATTCCAAGCATAAAAACAGTTCAATATATTTCTCATAAAATAAAGAACAATAATAAACAATAAGAATAATAATTCGTTTTTCATACAAAATATACTTAAACTCTTCGATATTGTTGATTCATTGTTGTCTACGGTTACGATATTTTATGTTTATAATTTTTAGAAATATTATTGCAGTAAAAATTAATAATTTTTATTTATTGCTAAAAGCTCTCAACAACACAAACTTCTTTATCCACCGATGTAAACAATGAGAATATTGAACCTTTTTTTCCAAACTCGTTAATGTTTGTATTTGACTTTTTAAAAATAAAATTGATTAAAAATTAATTTTACATGCCCGATTACGTATGAGACATTTTTGATCGTACACAGAGGTTAAGAAACCCGAAACGCTTGTTTTCTCGTTGCCAAATGGTTCGTGACTGGTTGTCAGGTGAGTTTTCGATTCTCCTGGCACCATCCAGTACCAATGTCACGGTATGCTTATCATCGATTTCACGTAGTACGAGAGCTTATTTGAAAATTATAAATATTAATAAAACGTAAACAAACAACAATGAAAAATAAATAATAATATATAAGCATATAGTAATAAATAATAATTAAACATTTAATCGTTTTGTTACCGTCGTACCTGTGCAAAAATAATAAAATTCTATTCAACCGCCGATAAAAATTATTATAATTTAATTGATTAAAAAAAAAAAAAAAAAAAAAAAAAATATTGTTTTCGATCAATTTTGAATTTATTCGTTCTATCTATAAGAACACTCAACGCGATTCTCTCACTAACAAAAATTACCGCAGGAAAGCAAATTAATTACCGGATTTCTTTTTCAATCTTTTCTTCCTTTTTTTGCATCAATTTTTATTATCCAAATAATCGGCAGTATTGTCATGTCACATGTTACAGCGACTACATACGATTATGATACACGAGTACATCGCAATACGGAACAGAAAGTTTATCATCCAACTGATCGTGTGGAAAGAAAAAAAAGAGTTACACGAGAGTCGACGAATTTTTTCGAGTTTTTCGTTTCGGCGATATTTTTTGTTTGTTTTTGTTTTTCGCAAAAAGGCTCAAACGCGTATAAAGAACTTTTCAACGATACCATCCTGTGCAACATTGTCAATGCTACAAATTGATAATAATAGATATTTATTATTAGGAATTAACAATAATAATTATTTGATTCATTATTTATTAATAATTATATTTATTCTATCCATTATTGTATCCAGGGATGACTCGCCACCGTTTCATCACCGAGTAATCCGGCACCAGATTTTATTTGTCGTCTGCTTTCTAAATATTAATGAATTAACCTTAATTTTTCTATACGTGAAAACAGTTCGATCTTGAGTCTCTCGAAAGTTGATCGAGTTGAAAAATTTAGTGCCACATCGCTCGGTCGATAACAGTGAATTGTCCATGTATATATTTATACTTATCAGTTGTAATAACGATCAGGATTACATCGAATACCGATTAAATCTTAAAGTTTACAAAAATACTCAAAGGCACTTCGCAGAAATTAATCGCACTGCTCGTTCGCCATTGTTGCTGTCCATTTTGTTACGTCTATTTTTATTTTTGTATGTGTGTTTCTGGCAGAGAGAATTCATGGTTTTTTAATCGTCAATTATAGATTAGACGTACATGTACTTCAGGATAAATCGGTATAATTATGTTGTTTTTTGTTTTTACATGTTAATTAAATTTAATAAAATCGCAGCAATTCTTCATGTTCGTTTATTTGTAATTTCAAAACTTTACTTATCCATTGTTTACGCACGTTTATATCGAAACATATCGATAATCGAATCGATTGGTCTTATATCGAATTATCGATAGTAAGAATGATTTGGGATCTTCTTTATGGATGAAATTTGTGATCCAAGCAGGCAAGATTATAATAATTATCATATGATATCATCAGCTCGAGGGTTGCATCTTTTTTGTTCCGAGGAAGAAAATTCATTTTTGTTTTTTTATTCAAAGGGAGAATGGTTTCTCGTCTACAATCGAGAGCCAATGATTCGAGACGAAGGAAATGGTCGACATAACCTCAACAATTATTAAAATTTCAAACTGTTGCATTGACAATATATTTTTAATTATTTTCCAAAATAACTCGACTAACATTTTTTTCAGGTTATGTCGAGAGTTTGTTGCATTGACAATATATTTTTAATTATTTTCCAAAATAACTCGACTAACATTTTTTTCGGGTTATGTCGAGAGTTTGTTTAAAACTGATGAAATGTATATAAACAAAATAAGAGAGTACTCAAGGGAAGGTTAGCAACCTCCAGTTTCGTAACGAGGCTGGTATTGACCGTAGGAAACATGAGGCGAGCATGTGCAGCAAGGAATCAGCAAGGAGTTTGGATATTGAGTGAGGAGAGAGCATCACTCCCCAACGTACGAGGCCGTTAGGAGGGGGATCCCCGAACGTTCGATTCTCGTTACGAAGTTTGTCGACTTTTCACGAAGAATTCCCGGGAAGAAGGCGGTTCATTTTAAATATACGTAACATATATATTTTCTTTTCATCGTTTGGTCGTGTGAATAAATTTCATCGATTATAGAAACGAATTTTGGCAAGATCTTTAAATTTGTCTCTTTCTTTTGTACAATTTAACGGTAAAATATTTTTGTCGATCGAAGAGATTCTTCTTTGTGCCGCCATTTTTATGGACGTAATCGAATGAGAAGAAAAATTCGATCGTTGGACCCAGCGAGGATATTTTCAAACTCTTTTTGTTTCTCGTTGTAACATAAATTTTGTAAACAAGACATTATTTGCTTTTCGAGAATAATTATTCTTTTTTTTTACGTTTGTGTCCGGTTGAACATTGCATCGTTTCGAATTTCGGCGATATTATCGAATTGTCATCAGCTCGTAACGATACTTAAAAAAATGTTATTATATTGAAATATTACGCAGTCACAATTGTGTATTTAAATAGGGATATAATTCGGTATCTCGTACTTCTATAATATTATGTATAACATATAATATTATATATATGTATATATATATATATTTTTTTTGTTTTCAACATAATTGCTAATAACTAATCAATATATAAGATAGTTTATCAATATCGATATATCGTTATCCATTCTATCTTTTATTTATTATTATTATTATTATTATTATTATTATTATTATTTTATTATTATTATTATTATTTATTGTTATTATTATTGTATATCGTATAATTTTTATATATACATACATCGAAGGAAATAGAAAAGAGAGAAAAGCGTGAAGAAGAGGAAGACATTGTGTTCCTTTTGTCCATCCTCCCCTCGTGTTTTTCTCATTAGCAGACTTTCCAATAACGTATAGAAAATGTAAGTCACAGTCCTGTTGAATTTGAAAACAAACGATCGAAACGTACAATAGAAAAGAAAAATGAATAATCAATTGGTCAATAATTTAATTTCGATCTAGTCTATCGATATTTCCTTTCAATCAATTTGATCGATAATCAAAATTTCGTCAATTCGATCGATGCGTGAAAAAGTATTATATTTCTGTAATACAATCGTTTTATTTCAAAATTGAATTCCACTGATTTTTGTTAAAAATCAATTCCATCAATATCATCTCGCTTAATCAATTCCACTTGATGTTTAAAAAATTAGTTTGTTGAATGCAATGCTTTCTTCAAGTAGATTACAATATTTCTTGGTTTGATTAAATTCAACCAACCATTTTCTAATATTATTATAGTTCGGTCCAATTGTTTCGGTTGCTCCTGATATTAGCCATTATTAATATTATTGTTGATTATATCTTTTTTGTCTCCTCCCTTCTCTCTCACCATGCCTCGCTTGACTCGCGGTTTTGGCCGAGATAAAATTCGAAACCTCCTTTAAACCCCAGTTTTTCGAATAAACCGAGGTTCAAACGAGATTGCAAATTTTTATTTTGCGAGATATTGTTATTATACATATATATGCGTGTATATATTCTGCAAGCTTTTTAAAAAAGCCTGAATAACTTTACAACAATGTTGAATAATCGATAATATAATAATAACATAATAATCAAATGAATGCTTAAAAAATATTAATTCAAGAATTGGCACATTTCTTTTTTTTTTAAATCAATCATTCGCTGCTAAATTCACCATACAATTAATACAAAATTTACTTTTCCCATCAAGAAAAAAAAATCAATCAACCAACTAATCAATAAAAAAAACATGTCGTTCGTGAATTAATTGCTTCATCTTTTCATTGATTAATTACAGTTAATTAAAATTATTGATGTTTTTTTCTTCGTTTTTCTTTTTACAGAACGTGCAGATTTTCACAATTTTTGAATTTACTGTCCTCCTTGCCGAAAAGCCATGTAAGCATCTGCCTCGCTTTCATGCTCGCCCGAACGACACCCCGAGACTTGTACCAGTGACCACTACCCTCGCTTCCACCTCCGCCCCCGCGATTTTCCAGATGACCTTGGACAACCTTGAGACGTATTTGATTGAGAATACCGACGAGCAGATCGTCCACGTTGTGACTTATGCCAACTGATATCTCGATGAATTTCGCCCGGTAGGTGCAGGCCATGCACTTGCCATCTGAAAAAGTTATTTATATATATATATATATATATATATATATATATGTGTGTATACATATATAGATATTTACATTTTACTAGCCACGATACAATTAATTGAGTAATTATCAGTCAATCATTATTAGTAAATTATTCTGTAAGTATTTTAACACATCTTTGCCATAAACGATCTATTGTTATTATTTTTTGTTTTTGTCAATTGAAAATAAATCCCCTCTTACTTATACATCGTGCAAAATTTAAAAAAATTCAGAATGACAGTGTTGAGATATTTGTTATTGACATGAGAAAGTTTAAGATTTTGTTCGATCGTTCTTTACCTTGCGAGGATACGGATCTGGAACGAACGAGATCGACCTTGTTGCCAACGAGGATGGCAGGTCTACCGCGCAACAGGTCCTGGTCGTGGAGTCTCGCGAGATATTCCTCCGCTCTTTGAAACGAGGCCTTGTCGATAACCGAATACATTATCACGAAGGCATCCGGATGTGGAATTTTTTCCAATTCAGCCTGTAAGAAATATATTTTAATGAATAAACGTGAAACTCGAAGAAGCGAGAGTTTTTAACGATGATTTTGAAATTGTTATTATTTTTACGAGAATGAAAATGTTTAATAAAAGGTTCGATATCAAAATTCAATTATTTATGGAAAATAAAAATCGTCGAATAAGAACATATTTGCTCGGTAATGATCATAAGATAACCTCTAATCTTTTGGGGATGTACTTATCTACTGATACCCATGAGTACTCATAGATACTTCTGAATGGCGGCAGATACTCATAAATACCTGCAGATACTCATGGATCGATACAGGTACTCACAAACATTTAGGGTTACTCGGAAATCGTCACGCATACTCACATATACTCAATGCTAGAAATTACTTAAGAATAAATACAGGTACTCTCACATAGGTACTCACAGAATCCACAAATACTTATGAGTGCTCCATAGACACTTGCGTGTACTCACTTCTGCGCGCATCTACACTCATTGTCAGGTGCGCATGAATACAGATGCACACTCGCAAATGCTCATAAATGGTCATGGATACTCGCAGTTAGTCATACATACTCGTAGGTATGTGGAGAAATCTGGAGATACTCACAGTTACTCATTGATACTCACGGATACTTATAGGTACTTATGACTATTCTTCATATGCTCGCACCGAAACTCATGACTAATCGCAGATACTCATTGTTACTCACATATACTCACGTATGCTCACAGATACTCATGGATACTCACGTACACTCATGTATGCTCACAAATACTCATGGATACTCACGTATACTCATGTATGCTCACAGATACTCGTGGATATTCACGTATACTCATCTATGCTCACAAATACTCATGGATACTCACGTATACTCATGTATGCTCACAGATACTCATGGATACTCAAGTATACTCACGTATACTCATGTATCCTCACAGATACTCATGGATACTCAAGTATACTCACGTATACTCATGTATCCTCACAGATACTCATGGATACTCACGTATACTCATGTATGCTCACAAATACTCATGGATAGTCACGTATAATCATGTATGCTCACAGATACTCATTAATTCTCACGTATACTCATGTATACTCACAGATACTCATAAACACTCACGTATACTCATATATGCTCACAGATACTCGTGGGTACTCACGTAACTTCATGTGTCATCACAGATACTCACACAAACTCACAAATATGCACAATCTACGGGACTGTACGAGGAGCTGGATAAATATTAGTGCGAATTGTTGAGGGTGAAACATAACGAGTGAGTTAAGTATAACAAACCACTGGTGATGTATGAAGAACGATAATTAACGTAAAGGATCGTGGTGTGGTGTTCGAGTAACATATCCTATGACACAATAAATTGCACCTCTAGACTCTTATCCAGTATAAACGCGTTGAAGCGCCTCCCATGTGCGCAAAAAATACTTTCGCCTTCCGACGTTTCTCCCCTTTTTCCTGGTAATATTTTTCACCCTCTAGAGTAATTTATTTGTTTCGAACGAAAATCATAATCCTAAACTATATACTAAATTTCATTGAGCGTTCTATGATTATATTTGTCGATGGGAAATAAAAGTAAAAAAAGAAATAGTTATTTCGGATTTGAGAAATTTCTGGTCAACATAAATGTTGCTTACCTTTAAATTTGTAATATTGAGAAATTTAAGCTCGCTCTCCTCGCCGTTCAACATGACGAAGACCGACTGCTCGCTTGGCACGTCTGAAACAAATACCCACAATGCTAATTTATTCAAGACAAGAGAGACGTATTCAAGTTTTTCAACAATCATTTGCGACAATGCAAGAACGTTTCCGGACGAACACGAATTCTTGTCGAAGGACGAATCGACATTTTCATCCCATCAGAATTTACAATTACTCAAGAACATTCCTCACCCTAAAAAATAATTTTCAAAACCTTTCATTATCGATCGAATCGCATCATTATTATTTAATTACAAAAGCATGCGATAAAAATACAAAAAATTATTATTCTCGTGGAGAAACGCTGCCAATTCTTTCTAAAGATAATTAGTGACACTCTTGGGATTCTCTATGAAATTTATGAGAAGTTGAAATTTTTCCACACACCCCGAGACGCCGCGAGAATTAAATTGAAAATAAAATGGACATAACTAGAACGGTTGGAAATAGAACGTAAAAAAATATATATGTACCGGAAAGTCCTCGCCCAATTAGGCTGTTACGAGTCATGCGAGCTAAACCACCCGAAGACCTAAGAGGCTTCGAGCACACGGGACCAACTCAATATCGAGGGTATCGCCTCTCGTGGCGAGAATTCCAATTAATGGAGCCCACACTATGTGCGTTCGACATACGCAATTTATATACGGAGTATATATGTCATGTGTATATGTATACCATTTACTCTGTGTACACCTCATGTTGTCTGTCGCAATGTCCTATGACACGGCGAGACACCTCCCCACCTCGAGTTTTCCTTGACCAATTATTCGGTGCCATTTTAATTAAAACGTTCAATATTTACACTTATTTAGAAATAATTAGTGATAATTAATTTTTCCGTGTGACAAGTACTTTTTCGTAATTAGTCTTGCATCAAATTACGTAAAAACGACACGTTGAGCAACGTTGAGAGTCGTAATGGCGGTTTTACTCCACCTGAAGAATTCGACGGTTTATAGTAATGTAGGAAAATAAATTATGATAAAAATAACAGTTTACAAGAATTTTCATGAATGGCACAATTCCAATGGTTATGGTTGGTTTGACACTGACGTTGCATCATCGGCGTAATCTGTCATGAAAAATTTATTGGTTCATATTTCAGCCACCTGGCGCTTCGGACGTCATCGTTCAATGGCTCTTTATGTTTTATTTGTTTGCACTTCGCGGCTGCCGGGATTTTCGAGCAATACAATTCAACGAAATTGAATGATCGGATTCGTGAGAGTTGAATGTAAATTTTACGAAAATGTAGGCGAGATGTTGGCAGTAGCTATAAAGTCTTGGGCGAAAGAAATTTGAGGTTATCATTCCATCAAAATTTACAGAGTTTGATAATAAATGAGTTAATTCTCGGAAAACGAAAAAAGAAAATACGCTTTACGTGATTTGTTCTCATATTTTTTTTTACTTTCGTCTCAGATGTTCCAAAACAGATGTCCTTCTTCTGTGCGCGCGCGAAAATTCAAACCGCGATGGTAAACGCGTAAGCAGAGCTTAGAAAAATAATCGAACGTTGGCCAAATAAACTTTCAAAGACGCGATAACACTTTGGCTATACATAGTTCGGGAGATAAATTTTTAAATCGGCTGAAAATTGATCGAATGCCAAATACAAATTTTTTTCTTATTTCTCTTCAATTCTTTGAGCGACTATTTTCATAATTAGTTTTGCGTACCCTATGATCGTTTCGATTGCCGATAATTAAATGGGCTCGTCATGAAGGCACTTTCATCTTTAATTAATCCATTAAAGCCGACCGAGAAACCTAACCTATAAAGACGAACCTTACAACATGGATGAAGCTGTTCAAATATTATTGATAATTAACTAATTTTAAAAAGCGCTGTGAGCAGAAAATAGAAAATAAATGTACTTTCACGACGTCCATTAATAAACGAAATGAAATAACAGGAAATGGAGTTTTCAAGTTTGGACACGATGATCCTCAATATACTTCGATTGTTTCTTACACCTTTTCTAGTATGGAAATAAAAATAAAATTCTTTTGTTTATCACCGCAGCATTATAAACATTTTGATCTGAAGCAATACACAGTTCTCCTTTGTGTTACTAAATAAAAATTATTATTCCTCGTAAACAAAACAGGTTTGCATACGTTAGTCCAGAAGGGGGCGTATTTTTCCTGACTATAATTTTTTTTACCGGCGGAGATAACAACTCAAACAGATTTATCTTTATCCAGGATAATACAATACCCACTCACATTAATGAAAATATACTTTGGTCATTGTTTTATTAAAAGTGTTGTAGGAATCTCAAAAAGTCGTCATTGTCGTCTTTTGACATTTTCGGGATTGTTCATATTGCATAGTTATTTTTCAAGATTTCAGCAACAATTTGAACCGTCTAACAAACACAATACGGCTCCTGCAAGCCTGGAGAAGAAAAATCATTTCTGTTGGCTCATAACGACAAAATTTCACCAACTCGCCAATTTACCTACCGTCGGTAACTGATGACTGCCACCTAGCGGTGAAAATAAGAAGTTCATCGTCGGCGGCACGTTCAAATTGAAACTCGTGTAAATTGTCAAACAATTCATTAGTCTTTGACCTTTCCATAATAGAAAATTTTTGAAAATGTGCCAGTCGCTGATTGTTGAATATTTAAATAGATTCGTCGGAAATAAAATGTTTCAGTTTTTACAAATTCTTTCTATACGTTGAAAAAGATCGGTTTTCGAGGAAATAACTATACATAAATATGGAAAGTGATCAATATTTTCATACGAGAGTAAGCAACAGGGCTGTAGCAGACGATTAACAGACGCACTGCTTTCCGGGTATGATGTACGCTTATAGCGCACCCGGGTGCAAATTTAACCGACGCTATTTCCGTAATTTCCAATCCCTACTCCTCCTTGCAGTGCGTGCACTTTTCCCTCATTTTCCCGGTGTTATACCACACCCATATTGTTTTTCTATTTTGTTTTTCTCAACTCTCGTTTCGACGAACAACCAAAAATATTATCTGTCTCCTCATTCGTCATTACTTCAACTTTGTTTTTCATTCTCTCATTTTTACTGGTCTCAATACAAATTTACAACTAAATTCGCGAAAGAATTATTGTTTATTTACATTTTCCCATAGAGTTTAAAAGTGAAAAAGAACATTAGCAATATTTTCAAACGAATTTTCTCAGAATGTCATAATTCAGGTCGCGCAACGTCGAGTTTTCATTTTTTCATTGTTGCAACGCCCTTTGTCTCATCAGTGTTCTTTTTTCATTTCACTGTACAAAGAGCGAGGCATGACACCGAAGTATTGCGAGCGTTGCGAGTAACCAAGAAAAAACCACAAAAAAAGAAGTTGATAAAGCTTATGTGTGGAAAATACACATTCGTGGATTGATTTAAACTTGATTTCCTAAAGAATTAATGTCACAGAGAAAAACGTTGTACGTAAGGAACAATAATAACACGAGTTGGCGAGAAGTAGCGGGTGGCGCCTCTTACGGGGAGTTTGCGAAGCTCTCGTACACACACGATACGCCAGGGGGCGTTCCGATCAAACTAAACGAGGAAAAAAATGCTAATAAATTAAAAACTTGCAATAATACGAATTAGAAATTGAAAAAAGATAAAACCATTTTGATATAATGATATAAATAATAAGGAAATTATTAATTGTAATATACATAATATATTTTCAAATCACCGTACGGATTGTTTTATCACTTTCAACTAATCGAGAGGCACACCAATAATTAATATTTCACTCAAATTTCAAATAGACGAATCAATTACATATGAAAATTTATTATAGGTTGCTGCGATAAGACGAATGTGAATTTTAAGACTTCTTCGGACGGCAATAAAAATAATAAACAAGTCGATACGACAATTAATAAATAGTGAATATCCGATGAATTATTTCGACTTTACTATACACAATTGATTAAAAAATCTTTTCAAAAAATACACTTGCATTCAAAAAAATCAGACAAAAAATTGTATAACTAAAGACATATTACTTACCGAAAATTCTGTCAAATAAAACAGTTTTAAGTAATTCTCCTACAATTCTGTAATATTGTTATTGCAAAAAAATTGTATTTTTACTTTTCTCAACATGGATACTTTTTTATTCTAAATTTCTGTCGTATCTTTCGAAATACCCAAAGGTTGACCGCATCAAACCAACGTTCCGATTTTCGTTATAATTATAGTCCAGATTGCTCGTTGTATCGTGTACAGAATTTTTATTACTTTTCATCGCTGCTCCTCGTACATTTTATCGTCCTCTTAAAATGCTCCAACTCTAAGTATACATCAACATACTTATCTAAAATCTCACGTTCATCGATCTTCCGATTAAAATTTTGTTTATCGAATAAAAACAGATTTTTTAAAAAATGTCAAAATTTGTTTGGAAAATTTATGAATATATATATTTTTTTCAATATACCTAAGGTAATGCCTCAAGCAACAAAATATCCATAATGATTGGTACGCGTAGATACAGTCAAAATTGAGCTGCAGGGTACGATGTAGACCGGATATACCTATACATGGATGTGCCTATCAAAGTGGAACGGAGCTTCCCAAAGCGGAAATGATGGGACACAGAGGGGGCTAGAGGCGTCGACATGCATATCCTGGCGAAGTGGTAACACATATACCTGACGATATTGCAGAGGGAAACAGAGCAGACTGAGAAGCTTTGATACAAGAAGAGCCATGGATACCATCCTCGAGAGTATATTTTGGCCTATGTGCGTCGTCACGAATGCCTCGGTGTACTCTCGCGATAATTGATATTACAAGATGTGTGTACAAGGGAACAATTTCGTCATCGACTGTCGAACAGTCTTTTAATATTTTTTTTTAAATTTTTTATTTCGTTTTGTAAACTGTAATTATTTTAAGATGAGATGACTTATTTCGATTATTGATAATTATTGATTAGTGACAGTCGATGCATGATTTTTTTGATAATATCCAAATTTCTAGGAATTATAGATTTTCCCAAGTCAGAACTTTCGTATCAATTCTTGCCACTCTCGATAGCAACTGTGTCCTCTAGACGGAGTTTGTAACAAGTTTTCGCTCGATAATGTAGGAAGTTTTGAAAACTGGAGCGAATATAAACTTTTGTTATTAAAGAACAATGGAGAAATATTATCTAAAAAACTTCCATGCGTAATTTGTTCCTTACTATCTACGTTTCGCTAACAATCATTTACTCACCGCAATGAGTTAATTACTTATACAGGGTGAGTTTCATAAAGTGTTGCAAACTTTATTTTAAGGTAGATGGGAGCATTACAAACAAAAGTTGCAAATGTACATTGGGGATATTTTTAATAGTTTACGAGATATAAATGTTTAAAGTTGGGCCAATCAGAGTGTGCCAAGAAGCGTTGGAGCCACCCACGCCCACCCCGACTGTAGAGATAGCACAGTGTAAGGCGTGACATTTGAGGTTGCAAAATTCAGAGCAGTCAATTTTATTTATTATATTATTACGCAGTCATTTTTATTTCTTGGACATTGGCTGCTAGGAAGGAAAGGGGGTGGCTCGAACGCTTCTCGGCGCGCTGTAATTGGGAACAACTTAAAAAATGTATATCTCGCAAACTATTAAGAATATCCCTAATGTATACTTGCAACTTTTGTTTGTTATGATCCCATTTACCTTAAAGTAAAGTCTGTGACACCTTATGAAATTCACCCTGTATACTCATTAATTGGAATTTCAAGAATCGCCTGTTTCGAGAAAAAACCTCCCAATCCCACTCTCTCTACCAATTGTTTTTCTGCGCTTTGACTAGCAGCTCTTTTTCCTTCCCTTCCACAACCGCGTCTCTTTGTCGGATAAAATATAGAGACCTTTAAGATTAAACAAAAACACGAAGGAGAAATTAATTTAAAAAAATAGAATAAAAGAATAATTAAAATCCTGAGCTAGAATACAAAAAAATTCAGGAATAATAGAGCACGAGCTCGAGAAAACTTCAAAGAATTGACACTGTCGTAGTAGCTAGATGGAATTCAAACGAAAATGTATTTCCACAAAAATATTAACGAAGTAATTATTAGAGCGGTCGGTAATGAACAAATTATAAGCTAAAAATTTATTGAATTTTGTATCTAACGAAATCAATGCTGATAATATTGCAAACACTCAACGATGAAATAGTATATCGAACCATTTTGCAAAATTGAACAATTAAAGAAAATATTTTCCAACTGTGTATGAGATATTACTCAAATCATAAAACAATATATTTTATTGAAATAATAATGAATAATATGAAACCGAAAAGTGACGATAACGATGATATCGATGACGATACGGTTGCAACACATTTACGGGCGCATGCTCGGACGGCTCCACCCCCCACTCACGCGCATGCGCTCATGCGCCACGCATGCGTACTCCCACGCGACCCTCCACGTGCTCTAGGTGCGATGTTCCCTCTGTTTAGAACGTTTTGATAATTATTTACATTTAAAAAACACCAATGTGTGTTTCACACAAAAAAAAAATTCTCCATGAAAAATCAAACTACGTCGCTGCCGTAAAGCGCCATTAATTTTTCAATAAGTACACGCCAGTAAACGTAAGATGTTTAAAAAAATTAAATATTGTTATCGCAGCATTCAGGATTGCACTGTGAAAAAACTGATTTTTTTTTATGTACTTGACCTTGAAACACTCTCGTTGTTCCCAAATTAAGGTTTAATCAAAAAATGTAATTATACGAAAAAAAATGAAATGCCCCCGAGAGAATAAACTTCCTGACTCGTCGTGTGCACAACCTCAATCTTAAACTTTTCTGTTCTTCGAAGTTTTATCACCCAAAAAAAAAATGAAACAAAAAAAATGTACACATTTCGCGAGAATACCTCTTGAAAATACTCTCGGAAATACTCGTTTGAAAACTCTTTGATCGGAGACGACGAGCTAAAGCCAAACCGCACGCCACGTTTGCTCAACGTGGTGAAATGCCCCTGGAAACCTTGAGTCTCGCAGACAAAATACGATAAAGTTTCCGCGAACAAACTTTCGATCCTCGTGAACATTAAACACGACTTCCATTGCTCACACCCCGACCGTTTTATCGCTTCGCTCTTCATTCATCCGTTTTTACGGGGCTTAAAACAAATCCCCGCGATCTCTCATTTTTCTCTTTTTGTTCGAACGTACTATTTTTGTACGATATAGAGTCCTTGAAAATTGATTTGGCTCTCTCGTCATTCGCGTTTATCATTAATTTATTAAATTTGCCTACACTCTTTCCTCTTTCCTCCTGCCTACACTCCTTATCAGAATTTCCGTTGATTTCGTCATATTTTTTTAAAACGTTGTCGGTAAAAAGAATTTACGTAATATATAAAAAAAATAGTGATTTTCATTAAAGTAATAGATAAACCTCGAGTTTGCACCATTAAACTTGGGTGAATTTGGGTATTGTGTGATAATTTGTATTTCCAATATCCGACGAAAAGGTAAACTTGCTTGCTCCGTCGGTAATAAAAAACTGTAATCCACTTTTCTCATTGTCAGAGACGGTTGAACTTTCGTTCAAATGCAAAGTTCTATCTCGTGAAAAATTGAAAACCGCACACAATGAAACTTTGTGTTTATCCGAAAGGATGCGCGCGTTCGAGAAAAGTTGGATCGTAGATCGTAGGGTGGAAAACAACGCTCGAGTGAGCTGTTGTTTATCTCATCTTCAAAATGAACATTGAACATGCTTCTTCACTTTCCCATGATTTTTAATGACAATTTTTTCAAGTTGGGGCGAGAAATTTCATCAGCATAAAATTGAATACTTCGATAAAAATGGACGCAAAATGGAAGCGTGTACGTAATTTTTTTTAAATTTGGTATAAACAATTTATCATTCTCATATAAATGAACTATTTATCAAGTGATATTTGCAATGCTTCATAAATAATCGAATTATCCAAAGGCTTCTTGTTATTGACACTTGTAATAAAATATTTAAGTTTCTGTAGTATTTGTAATAATTGATTAATTCGTTCGCCTATTCTTTAGTTTTAATCTTATATATTTTATTGAATCGTAAAATAATATACTAAATATTATTTGTTCAAAATGTAATTATTTCTCGTGTAGACTTTATGATAATTGATGAATAATTTATTTATTCGTTAAGCTATTTTTTTTTTATTTCATATATACAGGGTGAATTTCATAAGGTGTAACAGGCTTTATCTTAAGGTAGATGGGATCATTACAAACAAAAGTTGCAAATATACGGTTGGGATATTTTTAATAGTTTACGAGATATCAATTTTTAAAGTTGGTCCAATCAGAGCGCGACGATTAGAGCCGCCCACTCCCGTCCTAGCCGCAGAGATAATACAGTGTAGTACGTTACATTTGAGGTTATAAAATTCAGAGCAGTCAATTTTATTTATTATATTATTACGCAGTCATTTATATTTCTGGAACATTAACTGCTAGGGCCGGGCATAGGCGGCTCCAACGCTTCTCAGCGCGTTCGGCAAAATTCCGAGCAGCCAATACTCGAGCAATAAAAATGACTGCGTAATAGTATAATAAATAAAATTGTCTGCTCTAAATTTTGCAACCCCAAATGTAACGCCCTACACTGCACTATCTCTACGGCTAGAGCGGTTGTGGGCGGCTCCAACGCTTCTCGGCGCGCTCTGATTGGGCCAACTTTAAAAGTTGATATCTCGTAAACTATTAAAAATATGCCTAATGTACATTTGCAACTTTTGTTTGTAATGATCCCATGTACCTTCAAATAAAGTTTGAGACACCTTATGAAATCTACACCGTATATTATTAAATCACAAATTAATATATTAACTATTATTGATTCAATTATTTAATTGAACCAATTTTAATTTAATAATAGTTTTCCTCGTTCAACTATTTTGTATCACTGTTATTATTATTATTATTATTATTGTTGTTGTTGTTGTTGTTGTTGTTGTTGTTGTTATTATTATTATTATCATTACTATTTGATAAACAATGTCTTAAATATATATTCTCGCGACGTTCCATCGACCTCTTCCTACTCTTCACAATTGATTTATTTGATCAGGGCTGAATCAACGAACTTGTACGATTGCCAGTTTCATTAGTTTTATCATCGAGCCGTCGCAAGAATTCGAGGAGTTCGTAAAAACGAATTAGCTCGTAGCTGCTGCTTTGGAAACGCCTGTCCGGGTTTCGAGGGGAGAATCTTTTTCTTTCTGCTTATCTTCGTATTTTCCGTGATGCTTTTGGGACAAGAACGAGAGAGTGAGAGGGAGAACGAGCGGGTGAAAGAGACCGACCACACACGCACACACATCACACAAACACACAAACGTGAGTTCCGAAATTAGAGTCACAAGAATCGAGAGTTTGCCGTTTATAGATCACGAGAACCGTCCGAGTGGACGTAATGCTAGAGGCACACGCCCAGTTGGTCTTTAGTCTCCCCTTTGTATATATATCTATATATACAAGAAATTTTCACTAATTTTTTTTATTGCCCGACCCTCGCCATTTCGAATTTAACCGAAATTTAATCCATTTTTGTGAGAATTTTTTGCCATAATCTCAAAACTATTCTCAAATTTCTTAAAACTTTTCCAACATTCATAATTGACGAATATTTTTTTATTTTTTTTTTTAATTACAAATAAGTATTTTGATCGAGTTTATAATTACTAAGTACTTTTCCGTCGTCGCAAATTTCTTTCTTCTAATTGTAAGTAAAATTGTACAATGTAAATAACAATTATCGAAATAACTTTTCGAAGAAGAAAAATCACAACTCATTGTTTTATAATACTTAATAAAACTAAAAATATTCTGATTATGCTCCGGTACTTTCAATTTTCGAATTGTCCGCGTCAAGATTTTATGTAAAATCGAACGTTCATTGAATATTTTTAACAAGCGAATTTTTAAAAAATTCATAAAATAGTTAAATTTTAATAAAAATTTTGAATTTCATTGAAGATTTATTTTTTATTGTTCTTATTATTGTTGTCACGAGTATTTATTAACACTGCATTGTATTTAAAATATTAGAAATTCGAAAAGGATATTCAAACATTTCAAACATGTTCTATTTTGTTAAAAGTTCATTATTATTATTATTATTATTATTATTATTGTTGTTGTTGTTATTATTATTAATCTCGACGTTACTTCGACTTATTTGCCCCACGTTCCATCTTGTTTCGAACTATAAAAAACGCGTTCACCCACTTTGACGGACTTTGTTGTCATCGGGAGGACGGAAAAGCGAAGTCCATAAAACGGAAACGACAATGTCGTCCCACTTGGGCACTCGTGGATAGCCTTTATTCCTGGAAACGTTAATATTCCAGAACCGACGCAGCGACGCCAAAGAAGCTCGAGTTTTATATCGAAGTGGTTGCAGTGCAATTTTTTCGCATTTCGATGCATTTCTCAGTAAAATATTGTCATATCTGCATACATATATTTGAAATATTAATTTAAGAAAGAGCAATTTGTGCTCATGAAAAAGAACTTAATACAAGGTAAGTAAATTCATTCTATTAAAATTCATAATTGTTAATATAATTATTAAAATTTGTATTTTATTAAACCATTTATCGTGCACTTCCTGCAAATGTCGAATTATTTTTTTTTCTATTATTCTTATGGCCAACCGATAATAATTCCGACTAACAAAAATTATTTACCATGCTCTTCACATCAATTTTAGTTGACACGAGGGAACAAATAGCAGACACCCGCGAGCGTTTTATAATCGTAAAATTTCTGGTCTCTGTCTCGTTTATAATGAAACCAAAAATAAGTACGTTTTAACGATTTGCGGTTGGTCAAACAAAATATTCAATTCCTGGATATAAGGTAAAGGATGTCTCATAACTATGAGAACAAGTTTGAACGAAGAATAAAAAAACATGTTGACACAGAACGTAGTAATGTCCCATAGAGGTCAGACAACAATAAAAATCGTTTCTTCTTTCGATACATAAACAAACATAAATGAAATAAGTAAGTACTTAAAAAAATAGAAATAAATGATTTCATCTATATTAAATGTATTTTAAGAAATGTCTAATTTTGTTTTCCCTAAGCAGTCCTGATTAGGCATTCATGATTCTTGTTAACATGGAATTTCTGTCCAAGTAATTTAGCCACAGATTCGAGGTCGAGGTCACGCTGCAATTAACCTGATCACTGTTTCTCAATGTTGTCAGCTAACACATTGCATTGTGAGGCCAATGACCCCGTCGAGAACTTGTTGACTGTCAGGCGGATCAATTTGAGAGCATTCGGAACACGACAGTGACCAGCAACGCATGTTCAAGTTCTCTTAGGAATTGTGATACTAATCAAGATCCTTATCATTATAATCATTGTATTATTAATTCTGAAACTTTTCTCTTTTTCGACCATTTGTATAATCAATAACCAATACTATTTGATAAAACGTAAACACTATTTTTTAAAATTGTTTACCTATTTTCGCGAATGGGCCAGATTATTTTTTACAAGCATGTAAAAAAAACAAAAATTACATTCAATATCTTTTTGCCTTGAACACATGCCACATGTTGCCTTGCCACATGTTTAAGTTCTTTTAGGAATTGTGATACTAATCAGAATCCTTATTATTATAATCATTGTATTATTAATTCTTGAACTTTTCTCTTTTTCAACCATTGGTATAATCAATAACCAATACAATTTGATAAAACGTAAACACTATTTTTTAAAATTATTTACCTATTTTTGCGAATGGGCCAGATTATTTTTTACAAGCATGAAAAAAAAACAAAAATTACATTCAATATCTTTTTGCTTTGAACAAAACATTTTTGAGCGATACGTTAGCCAAAACGATATCTAGATTCATGTTTGTACGTTATATCTGTGGTTGGGATATATACCAGAACCACCAAAGATATAATTCAGTGCAGAGGACAGCTTGCAGTCCTTAACCCAGATACTCAGAAATTCACCACGCTCTGCCACATTTATTTATCCTGAATCACGTTCAGACGCAAATGTGCTTTCTTGAATCTCTCGTTAATCTTTCAAATTCGACGAATCCAAAAAAAAACAGCGTCATTAGTCATTGACACGTTTTTTACAAAAAAAAAAAAAAAAACATACAACCAAAGAAATCGAAATAAAATTGTCGAGTTTTTTTCTCATTATAAGCAATCGGGCAATTATTGTGATTGTTGAATTTTTCATATTGTTCAAACAACCTTACAAGCAAGACGTTATAGAAAAAATTTGAGTCATCATTCCTCATTTATTCAACAAATATAAGCAATTAATTGATTTATCGAGTTGCATTTTTTATTGATATAAATAACGTAAAAGCTTTGGTCAACATTTTGAAAATTATTTTCCAAACAACCGTTTATTCACAATTCGTTGTGCTAAAAGTGTTTCGCACTTTTTTTTCCCTGGGTCACCAGACTGATTGGCCTTGAGCCACATTTTTTCCGGGCCACTGTCCTCCGTGTTATTTTTTGTTCGTTTATTTTTTCTCCTCAATTTGTTCCGCCTCGTTTCAATTCCCCGAACGTTTTTAGACCAAACGAGAAAACTCAAAATTAGATTGTTAAATATATAATGTTTGATGTTTATATTTCATCGTTATTCGTTATCACGTGACCCGACCACAACTTTTATTATTTTTTTTCATCATTATAATCTCTTTTGATTAACTCAAATATTTACAGACCTTTCAATTATGTGGCAATTAATTATGGCAATTAAGATGTTTAATTAATCACTCAAATGCATCGCATTTGAATCGTCCTACAGAGGTTTGTTGTATATTTGTTCAAAAATGTTTGCTTATCATTGGCTTACTGAATCATACGTAAATATCCACGTGTTTATAACAATGTGATTCGATTTGTTGATCCTCTACTGTTTGACAATCCTTCATTGTTAATTTTAAGAATTCTCAATTATCTAACCCGAGACCACATTTATCATTTGCTATGCAATTCTATCATTCGCACTATCTTATCATTTGCACCATGCTAATGATAAAATTTGGTAATGATAAAAACAACGCAACATCAACTGTTTAGAAGAAATTTAAAACAGGAAATTGGACTGCCTTACCAGAATGCCCAAAAAAATTCTATCGCCTTGAATTGAAAACAAGTCCACATTGACTATGGGTTGAACCGGAGGCTGTTGACGCAGCAGCCACAGCGTATATCGGACGAAATGAGGGTGTGCAAACAATAGCAGCGAATAAATGTCAAGGGTAGGTTCGTCTGTAACTACGAGAGGGAAATGCAGAGATGACAACGATGTCGACGACGAAGACGTTGACGATGGATAAGAGCATAAATTAAATCGATGCCAAGATTTAAACTCGACTATCTTTGCTTTGCTTGCCAATATCGATATACCATTGAAAGAGGATATATGTATCTAGAAATGTTTAAGTATACGAGTGAATTAAATTTTGACTCGTAAATTAAATTGAAATTGACTCATAAGAATAATTGGATTAATTTAAATGTTTTACATCTTCCTTTCGTGCAATGTTAGCTCGGGCCAAAACTCAAGACCTAATCTCTATCTCAGTAAAACAAGGTTTACCGTGTTTGGAACTATGAGATTCTGACACGTTGGGTGTATGGATTTATCAGAAAAATTTTCAAAGGTTTGTAGTTGCAATAGAACTGGGCAGGGCTGAGGAAAGATAGCGATATATTTGTCGTTCGATATATCGATATTTTCATACGAAATTTTTTTATTTCTAATGGCAACAACGATTTTATTTGACTTCAGTTTATGTTAAAACATTATTTTGTGACCGTGAAAAAATAAAAACTAACCTCAAACTTGGACATCATCTATCCTCTACGTGACTTTTAATAGAAAAATCATATTTTTTTACTCAACTTTTATTTATATACCATTTTCGATTAATTACACAATCTTACCGATATCGATATTTTTTGTCGATATATCGATATCGATATTTTTTGTCGATATATCGATATCGATATTTTTGTCGATATATCGATATCGATATTTTTTGTCGATATATTGATATCGATATTTTTGTCGATATATTGATATCGATATTTTTTGTCGATATATCGATATCGATATTTTCTTCGCTATATCGATATCGATATTTTCTGAAAAACATCGATACGACATATCTCGATATTTTTTCCCTCTTTTGACATGTTTAGCACTGAGATTGAGAACCGTGGAAACGGTAACAATCTTTATTGCGCCAGAACAACGCTTCGCCCATTCAAAACCACTCTAGTGGAAGCCACCTGGCGGACTTCTGTCGCATTACCAGAAAGTGGTCGCGAGTCTGGAGTTTTGTCATCATGTGGACCAAAGGATTTGTATGGCTTCACGACTACTGGCCTGCGGCCAGTTTAGGGTACTGAGAGTCGAGGCTTATGGAACGTTTGTTTAATTATTTTACACATGCTTAAGTATTACTATGTTTCAGGAATTAGGACAGGCCTAAATCCAGGCGTTCCTGTTATTCTCATCGTGTCGAGAGTTCAGCCAATCTGCTTAAGGTCTTAACCCTCTAATTGCCAGAGAATTTTTTCGAAAAGTTGGCTTGACAATGCAAAAGCTATCAAAATTCATAAATCTTAAATCATAGTTTTTTCAGTGTCTTGATTACAAAATTGCTGTCTACATATCGGAATTCAAACCAGCTTTGAAAATTGGTACTTAATAGATTTAAAAAATTGTAAATAGCCGAGTCAACATGGCGACCATCAAATTTGTAAATGAGTTATTACTTCGAAATTTCCGCTCGAATAGGGAATTCTCACTCCCTGTGGAATTTCGGACCAATTAAGACATTAAGCTCTAGGGACACCTTTTCGGATTCGCTTTTCCGATACTTCCTGAATCCCTAGGTCGATCAAAAATATCCCACTCATTATGAAAAAACGCATCGATTTTTGTCCCATAAGAATTAACAGGCAAAAATTCGAAAAAACATTAAATTTCGTAGTTTTCGAGTTTTAAGAAGCACCTTTAGGCTTCGGCTATTAAATGATTATTTGATGTATACTTAATTACGACGGGAAGAGAAGATGAGAAAAAAACAATTTTAATGAGATACCGACCTCTCTGTCTGTCGTAAGCGTTTATGCTCTCGCTCGTCATGAACTGGCTGATGAGAGCAGTTTTCCCGACGCCACGAGCACCGAGCATACCAACGGTGTACGAGACGACCTCCTTTGGCGGTGACGACGGTTTTACTTCCGTTTCAGATTCAGCAGGTGCCAACGAATTAGATCTCGATCTTCTTCTTCTGAACGAATCCCCTCTATTTACGACACCTTAAATTATACGAGAAAATAATCAATATCAATAGCAGGAAAATTCAATCAAAACGCAATTAGTATTATACCAATTTCAATTAATTCAAATTTAATGAAAATCAACGATACTGAATCAATTAACATTTAATTTCTTGTTGATTCGTTGAACTTCGGTTAAACGTGATTGGAATTCAATAAAATATCATACCATTCGCGTTCGATTAAAAAAATTAAAAATAAACATGCGCGATACCAGAAAAATGAAGGAAATTGCTGCGATCAATCATCTCGAATTAAATTTTATCGATTTACCATTTTCGTTCAAATATTGTGACGTGTCATTAAACTATTTTTTATCAAGTTTTTTAGGTAAACAGTTTTATTAATATATTACAATGATTAGTTAGTAACAATAAATACCAATAAATGGTAAAAAAAAAATTATTTCTCCAGAACAAAAGCTCGAACTACCCTGCTTTTTCCAAGGTGTCCAGTTCGAATCTCAAACTGTATGAAAAAAATATAACAATCGATATTTTCAACGAGAATGTGTCTGGATGACACATGACGAGACGTCAAGCCAAACGTCAATCTAGAGCAAAAAAAAAGAAACGCTTTCTCACGAACGAGTTTCAGGACCATTTGTCTCTTCGTTGATTACTGTATTCAAATTCCAAGGAAATTACTAAAAACGCTAACCTCACCATTTCGAAAAAAGATAAAAGTCCTTCTAAAATATTCCAAAACTTTGATGATTCGATAACATATATTTTTGTTTCCATTTGATTAAAAGCAACGCAAATGTTTTTGAAATTTATTCAGATAAATTATGATCGTTGCAAGTTTTTTTATATTTCAAATTTCTTAATTTAGTCTCGTGAATCAAGTTTTATCAAGTTCGGTTTTTCTTTAATTAATCTCCGCTAAATCATGAATAAGCACGCTATTTCGCTGTCTCTCTGTTTCTCGGCAAACCGAACGTCCTTTTTACCAGCAACACGTAAACTATCCCCTTTCAACCCCCTCGCCCCCCTCCCAACCCCTTCCTCTTTGCCGTGTCTATTCAGAGTTTCTATCTATGCCTATCCCCCTATACCCTCACTACCCCTCTGAGCTTCAAGTGACACTCTCGACTGGAAACTCTCGTAACTCCACTCGGCACGAACCAAACCCCCAACCCTCTCTTTCCTCTTGATGAATAGAACAGAAACCACCCCAGGACGACTGGCAGCTGTATTCACGACGTTTTATACATTGTGTGTTCGGAAAAAAAGGAACCATGTAAAAAAAGAAAACATTCTTTTCCAGTTTCCCAAAATTTTCAAATTGGTCAATTTTGAAAGGTCACATTGGAATTTCCCAAGATCCGTTTGCTTCACATTTTGTAAATACTATTTCTTCCCAACCATACAAATTGGAAACTTGCATTTTGTTTTTTGTACAATTGTTTCAATTTTATTCATCCTCGTTGTTTGCCACTTAAGTTGCAATTTCAATTATAGCTGTTTGTCGATTGATTTTTTAACAGTTTGGAAACGTACTCCTTAACTTATTAATTAAATACAAAATACCATCCGTCCATTCCTCTTTACGTTGTATTCACCATTTGGATAATTAATTCCAACGAAATAGTTCGTCTCCAATTTAAATTAATTGCACTTTCCCGAGACAATTTCTTTCGATTTGTTATAATTGTGACCAAAGTGTTAGAGCTTTTAGTGTTTTCTAAATTCCTGTTTAATCCAATTTGATTTGTTCGAATTGTCTAGGAACGATTAAGAAGGACATCGCTACTTTACTGGACATCCTGTATGAAAGCCCACGCCGATGCTTGGATGAGAATTGCAGAGAGAGAGGGAGTGGAACTAGACAGCTGGAGAATCGATAAACAACCACGCGAATTCGACACGAACGTCAGTTAAGGAGTAAACTTTTATTCGCATTTCGCTCATGTATGGGCAGCGACAGTGAGCCGATTTCCTGTTCCCCTTTCGATGTGCCAATCTCAATCCTAACGCCCTCATCAACGACTCCCCCTCCCCTCACCCTCCATTCGATGACGCGAAGACCGAGAATAGGGTGGCATTTATTTCTTTGTCCAATCCAACCTCACGGTCGTTCAAGTGTTCCTTCGAGTTGCCCCAAAAAGACAAAAATAAAAGTTTCTTGTTGAGCTTTTGAAATAATGAAAGCATTAATCTACGTCTCATACAGGGATTTAGAGAATTTAAACGACCTTACTCTCAAAGTTAACAACGCTAATTTGTTGTTGTGGTTGTCCTTGTTCCTCTCACGGTTTCTTTTGTCTCGTCTCTGGGTATTTGTATTTGTCTCTTCGACCTTGTCACTTTGTCTTACTCCCTTTGTTCTTGTCTTGTTGTTTATGTCCCATTGTCCATGTGCCTTTGTTGTTGTCCTTTTGTCCTTGTCGCTTTGTCCTTGTTTATTTATCATACCCCTTTTTTCCTTGTCTCATCGAGTGTGTTGCTTCTGCGTTTTCTCTTAAATATTGTCTCAAATCGTTGAGGTTGTCGTTATGTTAATTCTTTGTTATTATGTCTTTGACCTTGTCCCTCGATCCACGTCCGTTCAAGCTTGTCCATTTATCATTGTCTTGTCAGGCTTGTCCGTTAGTTCTCGACCCTGATGAGTTTATTTAGAAGACATTCGTCACTCACATTCCGTGGCTTTAATTGAAAAAAAGCTTCAAGCAAAAAGCTCGTTAAGCAATAAACTCGAAAGTCCGATCAACCGTAACAAACGCAACGCGGTAATGCGCCAATGAAATTGTTGATTAAAGTGCTCGAATAGAAGTACACATCAACAACGCGCGAGTATAAAGCTCTGCCGGAGCTTTAATCAATTTAGTTCGAGGGATGCCAAAGAAGGTGTGATAAAACGCCGCATCGGAAGATAAAACGGATTGTGTCCATTTTCCGTGTTTTCAATAATTAATCCAATGGAGATAATCATCACGAGCTTGCAAGCTTTCAAAGCGCGTTTCATCACGATCGGCTTTTCCGCAGGACGCTCGACCACGCTAGGCTCCGCACAAGCAAGCTCCGATTAATGTTTTTATCCGCTATTTCTTCGAGCTTTAGCGTAATCTATCCGATAAATCTTCTCCGAGATGAGCTTGCGAAGCTTACCACCGACCCACCTTTCGTATCCCCTTGAATTTCCGGAACCCGGGATGGCGTCCGGAATACTCGAAGTAATTAGTCCAGCGCGATAAACGTAGCCATCGGGAAATGTGAACGCCCCACTAGTGGGGGAGGCGGAAAGGGCAATCACGCAAGCAAATTGCGATTTGTAATATTCGCGACGCTTGCAGAAGAGTGACAAAAGTGAGGTGATTTCCATATGTCTATCCCCCAGTTTATCCGTCTCGTTAATATTAATCACTCGTTACGATGCTCAAAACTACCATTTTGTTAGAGTTGGTCCATCCTCCCTATCGAGTTTGAACCGATCTCATGGCTTTTGGAGCTACAGGAATAAATGACGCAAGTTCGATCTTCCCCTGTCGAGCTTGCAGACGAGGGTCAGGTGGTGCTTTTGAAGTACTTTTTGAATGAGGTGTGAAAATCGATATCTGAATAATGACCAGTCTGAATTTGGCGAGGCGAGGTTGGAAATTGTGCGAAAGCTCCCAACCCTCCTTGCCCCAACCAATTCATTACTCGATTCACGGATTATGCTACTAATTATCGCTTTGAAAGCTTCCCACCGTAAGCTTTATAGCTTCGTCCGATACTTCCCCTCCTATTACAACTTTTTTGAAACGTCCCTGCAAGCTTTCGGGGCTCTCTTTGCCCCACACCAATTCGTTTCTTCTAACTTTTCGCAGCAAAGAAAATCTTCCCATCGACCTTACAAAAGTTCCTTCATGGCGAGACGAGTTTTCCCCTTACGAAAGCTTGACCTTTCGACCGTAGAAATTTTTTTTCTCGCCAGTGTTCAGGTGGATTTTTCTCGCCCGTGTTCGCCAACTTAATCGATTGCCCCTCGAAGCGTATGCCATCGCTGTCATGAAACGCGATCGGGAATTTCGCAACGTTGAAGTTTATGACGTCAGAGCTGTATTATAAATAGCAAAGCTTTTCCCCTTCATCACTGGCGAGAGTAAGTCCTCCGGGCAGATGAGCCATTTTCTAGATGATTGCCGTTGTCTTTCCACTACTGGCTGACGTTACCGAGGTTGCGTTGATTATTCACTTTTTGTCAAAGTTCACTTCAGTAAATGTCACAAAGTTTGTGATATGAGCTTTTCTCGTTGATAATTGCAAAGGTTATGTGTGTAAGTTTCTCAAGCAAATGGGGCTTGATATGTGAGGATTTGAATAAAAGCTATTCTCACAGGTGCTCTAGGATGTTCATCAATGTTATGAATTAGTTGAAATCTTCCACCGTCGGAAAGAGGAAAAATTTCATACTAATATTTGCAAAATTCGATTCTCTTAAAAATAGCGTAACATTTAGATGCACGCACAATAATTATTATTATCAATACATTAGCCGCTTGTGCGATTCGATCTTGAGCTTAATCGATCCTGCACATTTTGTGACCCGCGTATTTAACGACGTTAAGCCGCCATGTTTTACGTTTTGCTCACTTCGAAAACGCGTTTTCCAACTTCTTCGGAATGGCGCGGCGGGTTGAAATAAAGTTCAGTCTAGCCACTGCCGAATTATGGCAAGAATGACTGAGCCAAATTACATTCGGATCGGTTGTGAAGTTCCAGAGAATTTGTGTATCGCGTTCTGACACGAGACAACTATAACCTATCATACCCCAGATCAAAGATACTTCGTGTTCTGGCGTTGCCAGAATTACTTCAGGTCCTACAAATTGCTGCTCGAGTTGGGAACTTGGCAAAGAGGACAGGTGCATATAATCGTAAGTGACAATTATCGGTGAGCGTTTCATCGACGCCTCGGCTTCCATACAGTGAGAATTCCCTTCGATTAAATAAATCGTAGAGACTTTATGCAAGCATTCGAGTGTTTAAGACAACATTCGCCACTTCCCATTCGCCTTAAAGGTCTTCCACAAAATATGAATGTGTGAAGCATTATTCAGTTTTCAAGGACGTGAATACATCACGCTATCCTTGAATCTTTTTTCAACTAACTTCAAGGATCGCGATTTTGGTTTTGATTTGTAAATACTACGCTTCTCGAATTCTATTTTCTTCGTAGTTGCTGTAGCTCGTCGAATCAACTCATGAAGCTTGCTCTGTTTCGCAGTGGCCGTAGCCATCGTATCAGACATTGTTGGAATATTCCTACGCATCTATACAAGATGACTAAGAACGCTGTGTCTCTTCTATACCACGAGGTGATATATTCGAGCGAAATACACGTGAGCACATTTTCTTTCAACACCACGAGAGAGTTAAGGTTGTTTAGAAGCAGGGTGGGGATAGATAAGAGTGG
>JAPYZT010001057.1:0-24434 GCA_030522965.1 Tryphoninae sp. A BG-2022a
CAACAACAACAAAATCAAAGAAGAAAGAAAAAAGGAATATTTTCAAATTTCCCGCGCACTCGACTCGACTCACCGAGATTATTCGTAATTGTTGCGACCCTTAAAACCCCAGAAAAATACAAAAAAACTAGATCGTACGTATATTTTATCAAAAATCGAATCTATATCAATTTTTAAATCGACTTGCACACGTGGTTACAGACCCGTGAGAAGAAACAAGATGATAACCAGATCGGAGGTAGTTAAACCCCGCAACGTCGTCGTCGCAAAACAGCAATGAGAAAAAAAAGCTCAAAAACAACAAAAGAATGAAAATGGAGAAATAAAAAAGACCGTTACGCTCGTTGTCCGTTCCTTCAGACCATTATCATGTCGCAAAGTAAATCAAACGATCTCGGAAACGAGACTGCATGTACGAGAGAGTTTGCGGAGGCTCTAACGAAACGGCGATCCAACAGACCTCAAAATCCGGGACCATTTTATCGGCTCGGTCGTTAATTTTATTTTGGCATCCAATTTTGAGTACGGACATGCGAGGATCTCGCAGATTTGTGCGGGATAACGCGAGGACGTTGATAGGTGTGGTATAGGTGAGCTCGCGGAATACGAGTGAGAGAGAGAGAATTGCGCGGATATGTTCAGAGAAGTTTATAGGCCCGGTTCCCAGGCTCTAAAAACGTCGTCTTCTCCTCGCGAGAAAAGATTCTGTGTAGTCTCGCGGCGTCAACATAACACGCCCGCGCTCTCCTCCTTCTCTCACTCTCTCGAGATTTCATTCGTCCTGTTTTTTTTACTTCTTTTCGTTTTCTTGTCTCACCCCCGCGCGGCATTACAAAATAATGTATATATTTTCTCGCGGAGCAGGACGTGCGCGTGTTCCTCCCCGGCTTCACCCCCCTCCCCCTCCTCCTCACCAACCCTCCCACTGTTTGACCGAACAAAGCACGCGAGTTTGCCTCTCGTACTTTCTCTCACTCTCTTTTACTGCGCCAGAGTTTTCTTTTTTTCGGCACAACTCGTTCGTTTCCTACCGACCAGTGGAAGTACGTACGATTTTAAGGTACGGGTTTCAAAATTGACACCCCCGGCATTCCCGTGGTGTCTCGTGAAAGTCAAAGATCGCGAGATACAGTTATATCGAATCTAATGTACGGAGAGATTTTTGAGATAAACGTCTGACAAATGCAACCATTGACGGTGTATCTTCGCTTTTCTATCGTTTATCCAATTCGTTACGGGTAAGAGCGATCATTCGTATACAAATTCGAAGAAATTTCAAAGTAGCTCGAAATCCTTAACTAATTTTCGTTTTGTTTCCTATTCGAAACCCAAGAAATTATTAGAAAGAAAATTAAGCTCTCAGGGGATGACTCGATCGCGAACAGCGCGAAATTTTGAATTTGCTCGATCTTCGCATCGCCGAATTATTCCTGGATATCGATCGCGTCCTTCTCTAGCGATTTACGATTAAAATTTATCCATTATCCGAAGCGAAGATGCGTCGTACCTCGAGATACACGAAGGAACTAACAGAGATACGTATCGAGGCGAGAGAGAGGTGGAAAGGAGGATTCTGCTATCTGCCAATTTTAATAAGGCGGAAATGCGCCGTCGATCGAAAGAAGGCGGTTAGGCGAGACAAGAGTCGATGCGAGAATAAATAGGCAAGACGTAAGGACGCCAGAAGGGAGTTTAACAGTCGGGAATAACCTGTATTTGTATAGCCAGTAGAAAATGTACCAGGGACGAAGACAAACGTCGAATAGGCAACGAGGAGTGCGAAGTATATATGCGAGGTAGTAAATTCCTAAGGCATGTGGGACTTCTCCCCCTCTCTCCCTGTCCCTCTACCCCCGCCCTTTACATTAACGGGTGGCGAGTTAAGAATTACGATGCTTACTTTATGGCGGCGAGTTGATTATCTCCAAAGCGTAACTAGGTTTACGCACTACATATATAGATATAGGCATATATGCATAGTGTTGCTACTATACTCGACCACAAAAGAGAAAGAAACGAGAAACAGAAGAGAGGACGGATTAGATAAAGGACGAGCGTAACCCGCGTGAGACGCGGGGCGAATGTCCATTCTGTTGGTTTCTCTCGGTCTCCCTGGTGTCCACCGCAAACTCCACTCACTCATAGGCATGAGGGACTACCCATCGGTGAAATTTATGTTCACCAGACTGCCGCACGCGAGTCTCGTTTTTGCCTGTAACCCGTTTCAACGAGAACCTTGTTTTTATATGCATGTGTGTGTGTGTGTGTGTGTGTGTGTGTGTGTGTGTTTGTGAGAGTATATCGCTCAACGAGTGTCTTTTCCATCTAAGCTTTCACGTGGGTTTTTTGATAATTGGACATCTAACATTTTTGCGAATCTCACAGCGAGCCAGAGTGCTCGAACGACCTTAGGCACTATCGAGGCGAGATCTGACACTAACAAAGTTTCGTGTCCCGGACACGGTTGTAATGCAGCGTGACAAAAAAAAGAGAGATAAGCTGATATGACGCAATCCTCGTATTCGTGCTTGGAAATATTCATATCTGTTTCATAATTACGAGTGTGTGTATTTAAAAGAACTCGATTATTTCAGAAACAAGTTGTTGAAAGAATCAAGCAAAAAACTTCCTTGTTTACGCTCATTCTTTCAGAAAATTGTTTCTGAAAGAATCGGGCTAAACAAAAATAAAAAGCAAACGACGAGAACAAAAAAAATACAACGCGTCGTTCGAAATCGAAGAAAGAAAGAAGAGGAACAAAGTTGCTCAAACCGTGACTAATTTCTCTCGTGAATGTGAGGGACGATCGTAGGATAATGCGAAATTTATGTCTCCATTCGGCTGACACGGTTTCCGCGAAACGACGTGGATCCTTAGCGAATTCAACGAGTTCCACGAGGGAGCCACCGTATATTTAAACGCTTCTGTGTGAGTCTTGTTTGTATGTAATTGTGCGCACGTGTATTCGTCCGTTCTCGGTTGGACATTTGCGTCACTCCGGATCCGACGTGGAGTTCTCGTGTGCGTTTGTGTGGTGCATATAAGTGCGATTAAATGGCAAGGGATGCGTGTATATGTGTACCTTGCGTTTGCCGTGGTAGTAGTGGCGGCATCTCTCGCGCGCGCAGAACGATCTCGAGATAAGATGTGTGTGCCGCTCTCGGGCCCTGCGTATAACGCTGATGACAGAGCACATTTGGCCTGCCGAAGGCGGAGCCGCCGCGAGAACCAGTCGTGATATGTTTGATTTGATATACGTACGTGTCCTTATCCGAAACACACCGAGAGAGGAAATGAGCGAGAGAGAACGAGAGATGGCTGGAAGCTATATACGAGAGAAAACGTGTGGCACACCAGGGAGCGTTGCCCAGCGTTTGCCGCTGTTTCAGACGCACGATCTCCTTGTCTCATGTCCAGGTATAAAGGAGCTTCTGCTTATCGATGACGCACCTAGCGACCCCTTTTGTCACACGGATTATCTTAGTTTACCTAATTTTAACACATTTTAACACGATGCGGTTAATTCGCCACTGGCGCTCTCAAATTTCCAAGAAAAAGCAAAGATTCGAATTCATTTTCGAAACAAGTCGAAGTTTCTCTGTTTCACGTAAAACAAAATACTAAATCAAATTAAAACGGGAATTTACAATAAAACAAAACGTATTTTTTCATCGTTCGACGAATTTATTCATGACGATTAAGAGAAGTATACGTCGTAATTAGACAAAAAATAAATAAATCGTTCTAACTTAAATGAATCCAGGTTTTTCGCGATATATTCCAAATTTCTTTGGCACTCCGTCTCGTTCATGATTGTCTCGCGAGAGGGAGAGTTTTGTCTCGGAATCTTATTCGGGGAAAGGAACATTAATGCTTTGCTTTTCGTTGATCGCGCACCGCGAAACAGGAGTGATAAAAACTAGATTTATTCCAAGGAGATGAACAGAGAGAGAGAGAGAGAGAGAAAGAGAGAGAGAGAGAGTCAAAAGGCGATACGCTCTCTCGTTCGAAGGGAGAAGAGAAACACTTAAAAATAATTAAATAGTCAGAGACGGCAGTGGTGATGGTGATGGCAGTGAGGGAGCAGCGCAATATATACCATGGTGGGTGATCGTTTCGTTCACCGAAAAAACGTTTACGGTCTTTATTTATGGCATATCTATTCACGTCCAGCAGTAAAGGCTTCGGGAATGTTGTTCCTCGATTTCGTGGGACACCCGCCATATCGTTTATTCCTTCTGTAGGAGAAAATATATATAGGAACATATATACATATTCCGACATATTGTACATATATGTGCGCGTGTGTGTGTGTGTGTACACATAACGAACCCAAAGAGGATTCGTGGGTTCGGCAAGGCCGAGACCCGGGGTCCAGGGGCCGCTGGTAGGACTCGCCTTCGCCAGAAATTATTTTGGTAATGATTTTCCCAATCGTGAATTAGACCCGACAGTCCGTGTCCTCGACATTGCTTTGACTGCTATGGTCACTGACCACTTAACAACCCCGCTCAAATAAACTAAATAGGTTGGAGATTCTCTCTCACGAGAATACCGCGACCGGTGAGAGCGCGAAGGTAGCGAAAGGAAGAAATTTGCATCCAGCCTATAAGTATATACTCCCGAGAACGTACCATTGGAAATATATTTTAATAAAAATGAAATAAAGGTAAAGAATTGAAAAACGAAAGAACGAAACATTGAAATAAAAATGGAAAAACAAAATGAGAGAGAAGAGAATACCGACGCGACTAACCGGATACTTGCGTACGGTCGCTAGTACCTACGCGAGAAACTTCACGTGCAGCGTGGATGATTTTACAAGTAGGACGAACGAGAGAAGAAAAATAATCGAGAGTAAAAGACAGAAAGAGGGAGAGAGAATATGAGAGAAGAGGAGGAATAATAACGACGCAAGTTTCTCGGGCTTGTGCGTGCGGTCGTTCGATGGACACGCATATTCGCGAAAACGTCTTTCGTACGACACGCACGGTTATCCTGCCAAGTCTTGTGTAAGACCAAGAACGAGCGCAGCTGCGAGTTTCGACCGAGAGAATGGAAAAAGAACGAAACGATTGAATAATTGAAATGATTAAACGGATTACGGATGCTCGAGCGAATTAGTTGTAATAATTGACGGTGAGGACGAGCGATGAAAGAGTGAGAGAAAGTTCCCGTGGGCATGACAAGGCAGCATATATTTCTCGTCGAAGCGATGACTGTACTCGTTATACGATCGACATCGCAGCTCGCGATCAAATGGTTAGAAGTATGAAGCTTACCGTACGTGGCTTCTGGCAGGACTCGTTTCGTATAACAATAACGGACGCTTCTTATATATACGTGTAATATAAATATACCTCGGTGTTACCCTAACCAGCAAATCTTATTTATAACACCAATGAACAATAACTTATCAGTCCTGGGATTGATCCATCAACGATGTCTTCCTCAACCTCTTTTATCGGCCAATTCGTTGTCCTTCCATCCATCAAAATATAATTCCCCTCCCCCTTCCCAAATACCAACCCCACACTGCCAGTTTCGCATGATTCGTCATTTTTGTTAACTTTGTCTCGAGTCACGCACGAAAACACCGTTAAAATATTCTCTCGATCGACGATATAATAAGATCTTGGTACAAGGTGGCTTGACATGCCCGGATATCTCGTAAAATTCCGCTCGGACTACGCGGAACGCACGTAATTACGAATACCGTGCTCTTCGTAAATTTCGTATATCACGCAGTTGTTCAGAAATCGATAAACAATGCGGTAAAGTCGAACGATCATGGAGCAAGAAATTCTTGAAGATCCTCGGGGAATAACGATGAGAGAAAGATCAATGCGCTTGTTGCCAGAGCTTGCTCAGGTATAACCCACAATCTTTGCTATCTCGCTGTGTGGCACGGTCGCAATATAATGCCACACATCATCGAAAGGGAGGGAGGAAGCTTGAGGGAGAAACGAGGGAGGAGGGAGAGTTAAGCTTCGGTATATAAGTTATATGACCCGCGGGGGCCACCAGTTACCCCACTCGATCTTACGTATTTACCTACTATAATCAACGAACCGGACCATACCCCTCGTGTCTCGACGGGCGAATCTATCTCGGCCCGGATATTCTATGATTATAATTTCACTCCACCATTGTCGAGATAGAAAAATATATTCGCGAAAGAGTTCGAATCGAGAGACGGAGATTCGTCCGCGAGGAGACACGCGCATCTCTTGCTTCTCTTTGCTTGCTTATCGTCTCATAAAAACAAGAATTATTGTAATTCCTAGTTTCTCGTGTGATTCATTGGAAAACAAGAGAGAAGAAGATTGTTACTATTGTCACGGATTAGAAAATGATAAGGTATTCAAGGAGGATTTTGCAGTCCCGCATAGGAAAAGGTACGATCGCGAATGGTTGATTTCTCTCGATTTTTGTCTTTTTTTTTAGGCACTCACTATATATGAAAAGTGCCTATTAATATTGCCCTCCTTGATTTTCCGTTACAGGAGCCGTCCGTCCTCACTCAAATCTCAGCAACGTATGAACGGATCAAGTTGAAATTCATAGCATAATTTCATTTCGCTATAACCTCGAGACCTTTCATATATAAATCCATTTGGACCTTGTTAGATATTAAAGTTATAAAAAAAATAGGTCTTTTTGACCCAAAAAGCTATTTTTGTGTCCGTCCATGTCTGGATCTCAGCAAATATGCGAATCAATGTTTATGTAACTTCTAGACTTTCTTTATAAGGCCTCAAAGAAGTGTCTTCTACAATTTAAAGACTTTACAACTCTGTTAAGCATTCAATTTGATTAAAAAAAAAACGTTTTTTTCCAGTCTTTTACTGGTTTCACGGAGAAGAGTGAACGAAATTTTGTGATATTCGCCTTTTACTTTCATTTCAATACATTTCAAGTTTTCCAAGAATTTCAAGTCATTTGAACAATTGTAACAGAGTTATTATAAATTTTCAGCATGTTTGCCATAAAAAAAACATAATTAAGTTAAAATTGTAAATTACGGTGTGAGTGCCTATTAAAACGTCCCTAAGGGACAGGTTAACCCTTTGAGACCTGAGTACTTTCAAGCTTATGTGGTCCGCATACGCATAGGCTGACGCATATATGCGTCCTTAGGGCTCAAAGGATTAATCAACATTCAAAATATATCATGAAAATAAAATATGCAATCCTTGTATTGTAAAGTTGTAAGTGTCGACTAATGTAAACCTAAACAAAAATTCAGTCATCACCTTTCGAACAATGGCTCTTAGTGAACATACTCGTATATCAAGAACGAAACACATAGCTCTATATTATAAATTATAATTCACGATAACATAAAAACAACATAATATTTCAACAATAGAATATAACAACAATACATATTTCAACAATACAATAATATTTCAACATAATATACAACATAATATACCTAACAATTCAAGTAAATGATCAATAGAACGCAGAGTGGGAAGCGTGAAGCACGCGGGGGGGGGGGCTCTATAAAACATGTTTTATATCATTAAATATAACTACGCATACTTGTTTTATATCAATTATATTTAATAGATATTTTAGTCTCTGACAAGTCTCTCCTCGAATCAATAGATAGCTATGACAGATATTTTATATTCGAATCAACGGAACTCTCGGTGAATCGTAAATTTTATTAAATATCGTAGCGGGGACTTGCGAGTTTCCTTTTATTCGTCTCTCCCTCTCTTTCACTGTCAATTTTTTTGCCTCTACGCCAACATGCCAATGCCCAAAATGGTTAACACGCCCGAACAACCGAACGGCTATGTGCTACCGCGAGATCGTCGCGATAAGTAACCTACTTATAAATTCTTCTGATCTCCGAGGAGATTTTTTTTCATTTTTTTTGTCGCTGCTTTTTTTCCTTCGCCCTCTTTCCAGCTGCCATCATCATCGAGTCATTCTCGCTAATGATTGTTCCTTTGATCTCACCCGGATTTTATTAGCCGTATGGGCGTTAGAATTTAATTATACCGTTCGCCAAAGTGAAATATCATAATTTTTTTTCTCACCTCGATGTTCGATCTTTTTCTTCTATTTTGTTTGTTTCTTTGACCGTTTTTTTTTTTACATCAACTGTCTATTTCACGTATCGCGTTATTTCCTGATCGATCGGAGTGAGAGACATAAAAATGAGCGACGCCTCGTGAGCTTGTAAAATAAAAATATTAATAAAAAAATTCAAAAAAAAAAAAACAACATTTCAAAGAAATATCGCAGCCTCGTTAGTGTCGCTCATCTTTTCCCTTGGATTCGCGAGGTAGGGATACAAGAAAGGAGCATGCGCCATTGCCGAATGATATACATGCGCGCCACCACCTTCCTCGCTCCTTGGGTTACCTTCTTTATATCGAAAGAATGAAAGCGCGAAAGAGAGAAAGAGAATATCCCTTCAGCGAGAGTTGGCATGATTCACGCGATTTCGAGTCCGCTACCCCGCGTTTTTGCGAGCGCACCTGCACTGACAGTCCGTAAAATCTTTCTCGCGCGCGAGTCCCGTGCTCTCTCTCGCTCTCCCTTGCACACACACACACACACACACACAAACATACCCATCGCTCTCTCATGCACCCCAGTGAGCAAGAGACACGCATATAACCATCAGGGGAGAACCGAACCGACACCGCACCAAAAGTCTCTCCGCGAAACCATACCGTGGCGAAACATTCGCGATCCTCCTTTTGTCATAAATACAAAGTTAATCCAACTCGCGCATTCTCGAACTCGAAGAATTTCACGATTGATGCCCCGATCCCGATGATTAAAAAACGAAACGTAGAAACAAGAGGAAAGTTAAGAAAGAATCAAAGGAAAGAAGAGAAAAATATCTTGCCCGTCGACAAAGAAAAAGCGTACGAAACCGATTCATTATTGGCAACGAAGCGCAAAATGGACGTGAACTACGATACCGGACCAGGGTCCGTATTCGAGGCCGCGACGTGTCAAAGCTCTCGAAACTAGATATACGAAAATGGCTCGATACGTGCACGGCTGGTTCGATCGACTTATCGACGAAACGAGTACCGTGCGGCTTCTCTCTCTGGACTCGAGTACCGGTCAGGATGAGCGACCAAGACCGAGCGAGCTTTGTCTCCGTCAGCCATTAGTCCAAAGAAAAGGAATAATAAATGAGTGACGAGTATATGCGAGTATCTGTCTGTGTCTTAATACATATACGTATGTGCTTGCGTGTGTGTGTGTATATGTGTGTTCAGAATGGTTGAAAGACGAGAGTGAACACACGCGTTACATACGTCGCGTATAGATATATATTAGATACGTTCCCGATGCTCGCGCGATTGGAATCGCGAAACGAAGGGAAGAAGCGAGAGCGAAGAGTATTCGGACTCGTTTAAAATAGATTCCGCGTGAACAAGAACTCACGAAGCGAAGCGTACCGGGGGTATAACGCAACGAGAGGATAGAGAAGAAAGAGGCGATAAAAAAAGGTTGGTCATCTGAAATTCAAGTAACGCACACACGCCTCCCTCGTTTTCTCTCGAGGGCTGGCTTTCTCTCTTTGTCTCTCTCTCTCTCTTTCTGTCTCATCTTCTCTTCTTTCTGGTATCTCGTCTCTTCTCTCGATCGTCTCGCAAGTACGAGTTTCTCTCTTTCGCTCTCTCTCTCTCTCTCTCTGTCTCGCTTTGTACGTATTCCTCTTTTTTATCCGTCCCTCGTCCAGTAGTTCGCTATATCCGCGATCCTGGATAAATTCGATTCGATGAAAAAGTTACGCGCGCGCGCGCGATATCCGATCGAAAGGAGGGAGAATACTTACTTTTGTAAAAATTGTTAACGCTCGAAGAGCACGAAGGCATTCTTGAAATTTATCCGTGTATCGATTCAGGAATTTTTGGACTACGTGTTAGCTCTTCGCGCGCCAGTTCCGCCACGTGCTCGTCCCGATTCTATGACAAACGAATGATTGTTTTCTTGTTCGATTTATTTTCGGGATGTTCCTCGTTCGTGGAAGTACAACGTATAAAATTTAATTGAAACACGGGGATTCTTGTTTCGAGAAGTACGAAATTTTTATATAATAATTCTCAAAGAATTCTTCATTCAAAATGAAATTCAACGATTATTTTTCCCGTACCGAAGTTTCATAATTTAACGAGCTATCTCTCTGTCTCTCCCTCTCCCTCTTCCCCTCCCCCTCTCTCTCCCTCTCTCCCTCTCCCTCTTCCCCCCCTCCCCCCCTCTCCATCTCCCTCTCCCTCCCTCTCTCCCTCTCTCCCTCTCTCCCTCTCTCCCTCTCTCCCTCTCTCCCTCTCTCCCTCTCTCTCTCTCCGACTCTTGCTCGCCGTGACTTTACCACGTCGTGAACTCGCGGGCCGAGTTTCTCGTACGATTCTTATCAGAAATTCTTCAACGTTAGTCGGATGTGTACACGAGGAGGTACTTCGCGGAGGGAGCGAGAGGTTAGGGGAGAAAGAGGGGGGAAGAGCGAACATGCAACGCGGTGTATTCGCCCTCCTGCCAGCTTCGTACTCTCGGCGTTGTTGTACTTCGTACTCTCCCTCATTCCCTCCCTCATTCCCTCCCTCGCTCTCTCTCTCTCACTTTGACTCTCGTACACGCGAACGGGGTAATGCAGCTTTCTTGCTCTCGCGGGGATTTACCCCGTCGTTTCGATCGAGGCGCGAGACCAAATAAATCCTCTCTTCCTCTCGCTCGCTCGCTACCACAACGCGTAAAGTATTACAATGTCATTCTTATTCTACTCTCAGGTTTCGGAATGGTCATCAGTTGCGAGGGAGGCAGAGGGAGAGAGAAAGAGAGAGAGAACGAGGGAGGGGAAAGTGCGCGAAAGAATGAGTGAGAAATAAAAGAATCAAAAACGGGCGCGCGGGATGGGAACACACCGCGTGGAATCGTCGGAACGAGCGCGAACTTTGCCCACGGAACAGGCTAAAGAGAAAGATTGCGGGACGCGGAAAAATTGCAGCTTGTTTCATATATATCTAGATATATGTATATATATATATATATATATATATATATATATATATATTTCGTGAGGCTTGTTTATTGCACAGGCGTGAATTGTGTTTATTTATTTGGCATACGGTACGTGGTGAGCTTCCGAAACAACCGCCATTACTTACATGCCCTGGCGCGAACTCGTCTCGTGAGTATGGAACGTATGGTCCGTACACGTATACCAGCCGCTGGTGTGACTGTGCGAACCAACGAAAGTGTAAGAAGTCATCGGGGTGAATTAGAAATTACGCGCATTAATAGAAAGAAAAACCACAAGCGAGAACGAGTATGAAGGAAAAAACGGTTTTAACAATCCCAAAAACTGCAAAAAATAAATTTTTAGATCGTATCGCGGTCAATTGTATTCCTTATTTGAATAATTGCAGTTTTGTCGAGTTGAGGAACAAGCTAGAAAGAGGGCAAATGGAATTATCTAAATTATTAAAACCAAAAAATAAATCAAAAGTAATTATGAACGTAGATCGAAAAAAAATGGAAATTATGCGCATTGTTTGAAAAAAAAACAACAAGCAAGAATGAATATGAGGGAAAAAAAAGGTTTTATCAATCCCAAAAACTGCAAAAATTGTATTTTTAAATCGTATCGCGGTCAATCGCATTCCCTAATTCGAATAATAATGATTCTGTCGATTTGGGAAACAAGCCGGAGGCAGCGTAAATAGAATTATCTAAATTATTCAAACCAAAAATAAATGAAAACTAGTTATCAACGAAGATTGAACAAAATTAGAAATTACACGTGTTAATAGAAAAATAAAATAAGCGAGAACGAGTATGAGGAAAAAAAAGGTTTTAACAATACCAAAAATTGCAAAAATTGAATTTTTCGATCGTATCGCGGTCAATTGTATTCCTGATTCGAATAATTGTAGGTTTGTCGGTTTGGAGAACAAGCTGGAAAGAGCGCAAATGGAATTATCTAAATTATCAAAACCAAAAAATAAATAAAAACTAATTATCAACGAAAATTGAAAAAAAAGAGGCTAATCGCGTCAGCTTTTACAGTTTCCCATCCAAGTTATTCTCATAGCCATGTTCCGGATACCCCATGAATATTGACCACGAGAAGAGGAGAACAAGGAAAAATGTTAACCGACGGGTTCTCTAGTATGGGAATTTGCTGACAGGATTTTCCGTCAAAAAGTCAGCAGTGGGAAATATCGTGGGTGCACGAATGCGATGCATAGAGAAGACGGCACTCCTCGTCACCTATCCCCCTCACCCCCAGTCCCTTTACCACCCCTCCTTTCATCCCCATCTCTCCTAACCAAAGATGGACGAGTACGTCTCACTCTTCGCAGTTTCATCTTATGGAAACAACGTATATACGTATGGAATTGTTTGACAAGTGCATTTCGGAACTCTGCACACGTACCACGTACTCGTCGGTCATGTCTCTGGCAGCTGGATGAGGGCGCTATAGTTCAAGCAGCGAAGTAGATGCACTGACATACTTTTCTAGGTAGTCACGTAAAGAACAACGTCATCATCGTCGTCTGATAGAGAAAGAGCAGAGAGTTCCATTTGCAGTATGCAACCGCACGCATCTCATGGATTGCCCTCTCGAAACTTCATGTACGAGTATAGATACGAATGGAACGCTATCTCGCGGTATTTTTCACCTTTTGATCGACAAATTGCGTCACACCGGGAATTAAAATGTGATATTCGTGTTGTACGGAAAATTTTGGATTTCGCAATCTTCCTTTAAAGTATTATTGGACGAAAAAAGATATTGATCACCCCCAAAACATCGCAGGTGTAAAGTGAACTCGATTTCCAGGACGATGAGTACGTCGAGAAATCAAAATTTTGGTTTTATTCGTATAACACGATTAGCCCATTCTTTACAACAGTTTCCCGCAATTCGTCGATTAAAACGTTGAAAAATGAAACAATTCACTGTTTTCCGCTTTTCACTGACAAATTCCGACGAAAGGAGAAAAACAATGTGATATTTGTATTCTACAGGGAAATTTTCAATGCCGCAACGTCGATAAAAAGTTCAAAGTATACACGAAAAATCATCTTCATCGTTCGCTCGGATCGTGAGCGTTTTCTTTGTATCAAAAATACATACAAATGTATTCCTACACTGAAATATTTAAGAACAGACGTACTTTTTAATAATTCAATATCCAATTCTCTATATAAAACAGATCGTTGGCATAATAAAAAACCTATATTAAGATTCCTGATAAATTTTCATCGTTTCTATTTTCCGAATTCTTTCTCCACCCTTCACCCTCATCCCTTCGTCGAAATAAAAAACTGCAGCTTGGGAAAAAGCCACCTTCTCCGCGATCGTTAAACGACCAAGTATTATCAGCAACTCACAAAAAAACACCCAGCGAACAAAGTGAAATCAGCCCTCTCTGAATATCCTCTTGTCCTTATTTTTGCGCTCCTCCGTAAACGCAACGATCGATGAAAAAAATACATCCATCCTTCTCGCGAAACTTGGATGTTCCAAGCGACGTTGGCTACACCGGAGAATTCCTATAATTTCGCGGACAAAAAAATAATACCTACTCCTACAGCGAATATCCAACAATGGTGGGAGTCTGAGGAGGGTGAGTATGAAGTGCGTAAATACATAGTACGAGTTCTGTCTATTGAAGAAACGCCTGAGGTGTTGTACATCATCGCCCACAATAGGAATTCCATCTAGGCATATAGCTCGGCTGTTTGGAGCCCAATTACGCGGTAGCGCAAAAAAAATTCACTCTATCTCTCATTCATCGCTACATCTATATATTTATAAAGAGCACAAGTAAAAGCGGTGAGGTGAAGAGGACGGAAGGGTTGGTAAGAGAAGGAAGGGGTCTTCGCCATAGCTACATCGAGAATTGTGAGTAGAGCGCGCACAGGTCTCGGCGTAAAAAGCTTGATCACGATTCAGGGGGTATTATCGGCGGATAGATCGATGCAATATAGCGAGGATCATAACTCAACGGCCTCGAATGTCAATTAGCCGGAGCGCGCAGTGTGGTGGCTCTCGATCTTGGTGGCAAAGGGTTTGCTCGCGGGTAGAGAACTAACTCTCTCTCCCTCTCTCACTCTCTTTCTCTCTTTCTCTCTCTCTCTCTCGTTTTCTTGCTTCGCATATATGTACAGCCCGAGGCTCTTTCTGGAACCGACGCTCGCGTATCGACGTGTACACGGAAAAACAGTGGTACATAGGGAAGAATTCCGAGCTCTCCTCGTCGAGAACACGGAATATCGCTAAATATCCATACCCGCGATACCGAATTCGGAGTAAACTTACCCCAAAGTTCCTACGTATGACTCACCGTAGAGAAACATAAAAGGAGGAAAGGAATAGCAGCGATCGGTCATACCTATTTAAGGTAAGCACGCGTTTGCTCTCCATTCGCCGATAAAAATGCATGCCCATCGTAAAGTTACGACGTAATTTTTATTGTAACAAAGTAAAACCATTTATGGATCTTCAATGCGACTTCGATACATCGATAATAATACGTACCGCGTTAAAACTGTTTCGATTGCATGAAAATATCGTTTCGTTTTATTCTTACTACGTATATTTTAATTATTCGTCTGTTTTTTCTTTCGTTTTTATTACGAATTTTTAAATAAATAAAATTATTGACGATTCGTAATCGAAAAAGTATCGTTAACAAAAAAAAAAAAATTTCAATCCGAGAGGATTCGAAGTGATCAACCCGGAGCTAATCGCCGAAAAACTATAAACGATAAGTATGCGACACTGTTAAATATATACGAAAATAAAATCAACGGGAATAATCTCGTTCTCGGAGGTTTACCGTGTCACGGTTGCGTACGTCATTGCCTCCCCCTTCCTCCCACTGGCTGAATATAAAAAGCCACTTATTCCCGGACTCCCGCGAAATTACGAATGCAACGACGATATAGGGAAAACTCTATACGCGTGTCGGTACTGGAATCGGAGCAAGGATGTTGGGACAAATATCGGGCGACCGCGAGAAGGACGATAGGGAAGGGAGAAGGTCGGGTAAAATTATTTTACGATACATATTCGCGAAGGATATCACGAGTTTCGCCTTCGTCTCGGAGACAAGATTTTTCTGAAAAACGTTGGCAGGAATAAAATCTGACAGAAATACATAAGACATGAGAGAGGAGAGCGAGAGGAGAGAATCTTCCCTGTTTTCGTATCGCCCTCGGTCTGCAAGAACGAGACGAACCGAGAGAGATAGAAGCTGAGGAGGAGGCTGTTTTCTTGAGAGTTTGCTCGCTTCTGCTGCTAGCGATCCGGCTTACGAGGAGCAACTCTTTCATCTCCTCGTCGACCATCATTGCTCTCGCGTCCATTCTCAAACCGCAGCGGTAGCAGAAGTTGAAGAAGAAGAAGAAGAAGAGAAAGAAGAAGGAGAAGAAGAAGAAGAAGAAGAAGAAGAAGAAGAGGAGGAGAAGAAGAAGGTGGAGGAGGAAGAGGAGGAGAAGCAAGGAGCTGAGACTCGGAGAGTCTCCTCGCGCGCTCTCTCGAGAACTCTGGGCAAAAACTGACTATCCACAAATTGAAAGTACCGACGACTCGCGGCTCTCGTTCGCTTCTCCTCCCTTACTACGGACATCAATGTACTTACAAACGCTGCGGTGCGTTCTCACGTGGGATTCTCTCGATTGCAAAACCGTCTCCGGTTCGCTCTTTCTCTCTTTCTCTCTCTCCTTCTCTTTCCATGCACCCTCGACTAGTATTGTACACACGTTAGGATTATATATGGCTATATATATATATATATATAAAGAGGAGTAGCCGAGAGGACCGCTCGAGACGAGAAAATGTTTTTGAGTTGACGCGCTTGGCAACGACAGCGTTCGGGCGAAACAGAGCTTGCTCTCCCTCCCTCTCCAAAAGAGAGCATATCGGAACGGCATCGGGAACGATGAAGAAAAGACCGAACTCTCGGGTTTCCGTTCATCACGCGAACGAGGGATGACAGAGTAAAAAAACGGATACACAGGGAGAATGAAAAAGAGAGAGAGAGAGAGAGAGAGAGAGAGAGAGAGAGAGAGAGAGAGAGAGAGAGAGAGAGAAAGAGAGAGAGAGGAGCCAAAGGAAGAGAGAGGCAAAGGATAACGGGAATTGCGCACATTTCAGGGAGACCCAGCGGAGCGAATACGCAATTTCACGTGAAGCGCGTTTGATTCGCGGTGAAGTTGTGCGCGAGAGCGTGATTCGCAGGGAAAAAAAGAAACAGATAAAAAGAAAACAAGAAAAAGAAATAACCCTCCCCCTACTCCATGGTATAAAGGGAGAAAAAAGTAGTCGGTGATTTTCCCTCCGTGAGTACATTATAGCACCCAATATACGGTACGTGATGTATGATGCACCCAATATAAAATATAATAGCCCTGAAGAGTACGTTTCAAGGTACGCGAAGCGAGCGCGCGCCCGCCTGCTTCGTGTACGGATACGATTTTCATCCATATGCATATAGTTATGCACTCGCGATGCGGAAGAGAACTTTGCGGTCTGCGTATAGATATTTCTCACGGATTCCATCTACTTAGTATCACATCTTCATACAGGAAAAAAAAAATAAAGAAATCTCGGTGTTGCAAACAACGCGGCAAAAAAATTGAAATTTTGGACGTAACGACGTTACGTCTTAACCTTTGATTGAACGTAATATAAACAAATATATGGCTCATCGAAAATGCAACTGCAACATTCCGGTTACACTCGCAAATTCGTAAGTAGATCGTACAATGATATAAAAATTGACTGTATAATATGTTTGTTTTCAATTCTGATTTTTTCTATTCTGCTTGAAAAAAGAAATATTAAGTTGTTATGATAGTGAGAAAATGAGTGGGGCAATTCAAAACGGATGATTGAAAATTCAAAATCGTTTTTCGACCGATTCGTCTCTTTTGACGAGCAGACCCCTCTTTCCTCTCTCACTCATTCACTCTCTCTCTCTCTCTATCTGACTCGGTCTTTCTCTTGCTCCAACCGGAATGGAATCTCAGACATGCGGCTCGGTAGATAAAGATCTGCGGGCTCTCTCGAGTTATACTTTTATTCTTCGCTTTAACGAGGAGCGTATCGCCACGCGGCTCGTCGTGCCTTCCAATTCATACGATAACCCGCACGCATACGTAGTAAGGACAGTAACATAGCTATAGTTATACAGCATATTGCATATTGGATTTGTCAACGACGCGATAAAAACAAAAATATTCAAGAGAAATGCCTTTTTTCGCATTCTACGAGATTCAGACTATTTCGAGAAGGTTTTATGCGATGCGAGAAGAGATTCTATCGTCTAGGAGAAGCAGAATGAGAAGAGAGGGAGAGACAGAGAGAGAAGAGGAAAACAAGCTCCGAAAACAAAACAAAAAGTTAAAAAAGTATAAAGAAATAAATTAATGAAATAAAAAGAATAAAAAGAAAACGTTTAAGATCAGATAAAATTTAGAAAGATCTCATTAAGGACTGTCGTTTGGTTGATCACCGATCAGTCTCCTCGAGATGAGACGGACGTCGTACGGAAATTCCTCAAACTCCATTGGTGATCGCCGATGGGAAAGAAGAATATACTCAAACTGTTCGAGTATGAGTCGAGACGCTTGACACACATTCCACGAACCCAGTGATAATAAAGCATTATAATCAGCGTAGCTATCGTTCGAATCCAAAATCACAAAACGTCCTCCAGCATCTCGTATAATTTTTCTGGAACCAATCACAATTGCCAAGTGGAACTGCACTTTACAAATCGTAAACGCTGAAAATAAGAAAACGTCTTTTATTTGCTGCGAGCAATCGTTGAATAATAAACGAAAGAACGAAGAATTTATCGCTTCCATTTATTATCGTGAAATATTTTTGAAAAATTCACGACGAAGAAACTCACGAATTAATTTCGCCAAGTTTTATACCTTCGATATTTTACGTTGTGATAAAACAAAGAATTTCAATAATCCAGATTTCTTTTATTCTATGGAAACTTTTCTCGATACGTTTGTTCACCGTATTAGCTTTAATGATAATGGATCTCGCTTCGTCGTATCAACTCTTCATCGTTGAAGAGTAAAAAAGCAAAAAGCATATGAGAGTTAAGGAAGCTCATTAAATAATGAGTAGCTCGTGAGCGATCGAAACAGTAAGCGAACAGGCAAGCTTATATGTATATGTTTTTTTCTGTAATATTATACCTCCAAGATATTCCCACAGTCATGTGGAATCTCGTCTCTTTGTTCGCCAGTACTTTTTTTTCTACCTCCTAGAAGTTCAATAATAAATATCGGTATCAAATTCCAATGGTATTCCCCCTGGAATTTCATCGTCTGGTCTATCCTCGAGAATTCCACCTCTCTTCTTTATCTTTGTCTCTTTAAACTCTCCACCCTGTATAAGAACGCCGGTACGAGACGCGGTTGGATATCCGTTGGGTCGTTGATAACCCAATATAGTCGGATAATTCAAGCATCCCGAATTCACAGTAATGTCAGAAACGAGACGGTCACGGATGAGAATAAAGAATCCCAGTTGGCTCTGCGAGAATGATCGTGGACCTGATTTTCACCGATTGTGTCGAGGAGCATGGAAAGGGTCGCGTTTTCTCATTCGGATGGCGGATAAGTCCCCGCTCAACGCGGTACGAAAAAGAGAAAGAGACGCGATATAGGTAAGACGATCAGGATATTTGATCAGACCGCGGATGGAGAAAGGCGTCTCTTTATCTACACGGGATCTCGCCGCGGTATCGCTTTTTAATAAGGTTGATAAAGTCAACTTGGGTGAAAAAAGGTAGAGGAAGAGGAAGGAGAGAAAGAGAGGGAGAGAGGAGGAAATCTGGCGAGCGGGAGATCGAGAGGGACAGGGCGAGGCTATCAGCCGCCTTGGATAAAAGGAAGACCGAAGCCCGAGGAATAATTCACGCGTTATCTACACAATCTTGCCGGAGTACAGTATCTTCTACGGAACTTCGGAAGAAGAGAAAGAGCGAGAGAGAGGGAACGAAATATCCTATACCCGCAACATGGCGTACATACTGCGGTCGAGGGTACACGAATACTCTACATGGGTAACACCACCCTCCAGTATGCAGGGTCGGTGCTCTTCTCTCCTTCTTTCTTACTCTCAGCCATCTCCTTCGCACCGGCCTTTCGCGACTCGATTAGCACTTGCGAGAGTTTTTTTGCTTTCCAGCTTCGTCCACAACCTCCCATTTATTCAAAGATCTCGCATTCCCCAATTAGGGATGCGACATTGCCCTGTTTTTTTCGTTTCACCGGCTTTGTATTCAACGTTCTTCGATTAATTTTCAAATAATTAACGCTATTATAAAAAGGGGGTGAACACCTTGATGGTCGAACTGAAATATGATGACTGAAGATGGCTGCTTACGAGGGTAAAAAACGAGCGGCGAGACTATATAAAAATGAGCGAGTGATGATATTTCTGACTCACCGGTTAGATGACTTCCTGTGAACTCGAAATCGTCGTCCTGGTCCCAGTGTTTGAGGCTCAAGTTCGACAGGGATGTTGCATTTGCAAACTCTAGATTCGCGAAGTGCCAATCTAATATTTGTCGATCTTTCGATGAAAGGTACACGTCACTGTAACGAGGGAGATATTTTGTAGACTCGTCATCGATACGAAGGAATTTTTGTTGACTGATTGAGATCAAACGTTAGAAGTAATAAAATTGTATCAATTAAAACGGTGTTATTGTATAACAGAGGGTTTTCTTACCTTGGTGGAGCAGCCTCCAATTCTTGAAGCTTAGCTTCGATCTCTTTTTGTTGTTCGGCCAGCTGATCCCATTCCTGTATCACGATATACGTATAGAATTACACAGTGCACTGGGAAATGTGATACTGTTGGTATTCGAAATAGTTATAGTATCCATTACTGACCTTGCAGGCATTATGCAAATCTCGGAGTTTCGAACGAAGAACAAATTCTTGGGTAATGTCTCGGGATTGCAATTTGCTCTCCGACATATCTTTGTACTGTTTGTTCAATTCAGCCAATCGATCTTTAATGGCGATCATCTTCAAGGTAAGAATACCACAATTATTTATAATTGCAGAATTTATTAGAATTTAATTGTGTTTGGAAATCGCATGTCACTTACTCTATGCTGATTAGACACTAGTCTTCCTTGAAGAGAAAGAACAGAGCGTAAATGTGCAACTTGTCGCTGCTTAACGCCTTGCTCTTGGAGTCGAATTACCCACTCGAGAGCTTGTCCAAGCGACACAGGCCTTGTGTTGCCTCCTTGGCCAGCCGAGCCAGCGCTTCCTACATAATTAAAATCCAACTGATGCGACAGATACGATGTTGCTTCCAACAAACGATTAAACTCCCGTTCCACCATTTCGTCTTTGTCTTTTGGCACCTAAAAATCATCGTTACAAAACTCGTCAGTGAAATAAATCTGGGAAAATGTCTATTTTGGTTTAACATTTCATATCACGTATTTGTTCACTCACCGTCTGACCATCACTCTCGTACAAAGGACACTTTTGACGTATTTTATGTAATTCCATATTGATTTGTTTGCTTAGTGTCGTGACCGGATTACCACCCAGTCCAGTAACAACCATAGCGCCCAAATCAGCTATGTACGAAGACTTTCGAAATGTAGCTATTCGTCCACCGACTCGATCCTAGAACATTGTAATATTTACAATCTCAAGCTATGCAAGATGATTGTTTCCAGTTCCAGAATAGCAACTTACTCGTGCTTCCAAGACTACAACTTCCAAGCCAAATTGTTGCATCTGTTGTGCAGCTGCTAATCCAGCTATTCCAGCTCCTATGACAATAACTTTCCCCAGTTTCTTGTTGGGTAATGACTACAAATAAAAATGAATTTCCATCAGCATGTCTATCGATAGCATCGCACTAAAATTTATCGACAATAAATTCAAAATGAGTGTATCATTTTTTTTAATTACCTTGAGACGTTTGAATACGCCAAAATTGATGAATCCATGTCGTTCAAGAAATGCATGAATCCTTCGAGTCAATACAGGGTCGCTATTATACGGTGGTTCGATAGCGGGCAAAGCATTTTCTATGATAAGCTGCTGTTTTGGATTCTCCAGCCACAATTGTAGCAATCTGTTCCTTATGTGAAGGAAAACCTTCTGAGTCTGGGGTGGCCCAGAGGAAACATCGGGAAAACATGCCGCCTCTGTAGAAGTGAGCTTATCGAATGGAAGACGACTTTGAAACGCTGCGCCTTCTAATCCGTTCAGTAGTTCTTTGACTGGGGAATAAGAATTACCAGTTATGTTTGTATCTGTAACTATATTGTTTTAACTGATATGATCGTGTACACACCATGAGGATCCTCATGGTCGCTTTCTTGTTCCTCTTCCTCTTTAGGCTCGACCTTTGCGGAAGAAGAATTTGGAACTGCGACTGGCGGAGCTGGTTCAACTACCTTTGGAGGTTCGGCTAAAACCTTTTTTTCTGGCGTCCCGACACCTGTTTTCGACTTTTCCGAAGTGTCGGATGCATTTTCATCCTCTAACTGATTATACTTTTCCTCCATCTCCCGATACTCCACCTGATAGGAAAACTCATTTTTATCAGCTAATCCAATCGATACTTAACATATGTTAATTCTCCAACCCTTTCTAGGCCCTAATTTGACGACACTTAACCATTAAACATACAACATAGAACCAGAAGCATCGCATGTACGTGCTAGTGGTACCTCATTCATGACATCCGAGCATGTATATTTACTATGAAGGAAAACATCGAAACATAACCTCTACTTGGCGATTAAAAACAAATGCCACGCAAGAATTATAGTAAATCCCATACCTTTGCTCTTTTTCGGCGACTCATTTCGCAGCGATTGTGCAACAAATAACCGTGTTACAGTTGGAGTAAAAGACGATGCACTGTTTGTTTTCATACGTCAAACCGGCTTTGTCCTTTTCCATCGACGAGAGACGCTAAACTGTTTATGAACTTGCACGTACTCGCAACATTGGGACTGCGCATGCTCACATCGGCGCCGCGACAATACCGACGTCGATTGTCATCTCGCGGTGATTAATGGAAGCACGTAGAGCGGCTTCTGATGATAAGTCATTCGAAATAATAATTATATATAATTAAAGTAAGGTGTTAAATCTTGATCTTATAAATTAAACATTTCACGGTATTAGTTACATAATAATACGTAGAAAACCTATCCTTTGTTGCTTCTCCACATCTGAAATTATTACGTCAAAAACATGAAGACATAACCTCTGCGAGTGCATAAAGAAACGACGCGCGGGACCGCGAGTGACCCCATACTTTGGCTCTTTTTCGGAGACTCATTTTGCAAAGCTTGTGCAAGTAATAATCGTGGCGAGTGGAAGTACGCAACAATATAATATTTATTTTCATCTGTTAAACTGGCTTTATATTTTCGCCAGAATCGTTTATTAACATCTACGTCCACGCACCATCGATACTACCAACAAAGAATTCGTTGATACTACACAAAGTAAAAGCAGCAGAGCGCCGATACCGGCGTGTGATGCTATTACGCGGAAGCTCGTAGAACGACAGCTAATAATAAGTAATTACCATCGATCGGTACTTCGCATGAGATTAATTTAATCGTACAAATTAAACATTGCCCACTATCAATTAATGAAAATAATATCAAATTAAAAAAACGCATTGAACCGTATTATATAACATCCGGACATTGTGAAACAGCAGTTAGTCATGACTTTCGGTTGTGAGTGATAAGGAATGATAGTGTTCATAAAAATAGAATAAAGAGAGTTAACCGTGGCAGGCAAGAATTAAAAATACAATGGCTAATCAAATATAAAAGTAATCTACCTAATTAGTATATAAATTAACGGGTCAAGAAACTATCTCGACAAAATAATCGTACCATTCGACTGTGCCTTATAGTTATGAAACATTTGTTTTGAACTGTGATCACAAAGAGAACCGTTATTTAAAACACGGCCAAAACACCCGTATAACATTCATCACGTGACAACAGAATTTTTCGTCTAGCCAAAAGCGCAAATAGTCTACGTAGTAAATTATGGCACCTTTAGGGTCAAAATAGCGATCTATTCAACAACAAAAATTATTTCTTTCAATCTATGAATGACATTAATGACAGGTGAAATTTATTGGAAGAATAATAATAAGGACCCAACCGCCATTCAAAAACTCCAGTAACAAGCCGCGTAGGTAAGAGGTAGAAAGTATTGGGATCGATGCAACGAATGAGTAAGAGTGAAGGAATGTCGGGTACTGTGAAAGTGCAGGTACGGACCTGCTGCGAGAGCGTGGAACTTGATATTCGAGTAGTGGGGATCAGCTGCACATGTGATTGCAATAACAAGCTTCAGTAAGGCCCGATGACTTGTGCGCCTCTCTCGGGTCTACTTTGTCTGACAGTTGGCTCTGTATTTTTATCACATTTTACATATATAAATATCTAGTGACATATCAACTTTTCCAATAATCGTTATACTTTGTACACAAAAAAAAGACTCGTTTGTTTTTCCTAGCAGTGAAAACGTACGTACTAATCGTTAGTAAACTATTTATATGTGACAGTGGAAACGCGACAGCGAAATATTCGCAGACCTGTAATCTTTCTCTGTCTCGCGAGGACGGTTACTTCGCGCATGCGCGTCCGTGCACGACTCTTGTCAAAAATAGCAAAGCAAACCCGTTTTCAACCGTGTCGAAGGACTTGCATCACTGCACTATTAGATAAATGCAAATGACATTTCGACTGTTATACATTGTTGTTTTTCGATCGAATACAATACAGTGCGTGTGTCTTTTATTCCATAATAACCAAACGACGCTTGAGCTACTTCTTTCTTCCTTTGTCTCTCTACGCCTATCGTCGCCTCGTTGTTTATCAGTATAAACGTTTCCAGAATATCCGCAAGCTCATTGTTCTCTTGTGCAAATGATATTTGAACGATACACGAAACAAGGTCGTATCGCGTATTCGTTAAAGCCAGACTGACAGTTTTAGCTGAGAAAATAAATATAAAGCTGTCTTGTCTCACGGGAAAATCATCCGGCGCATTCCGAGATAACGGAACCTGACTACTCTCGCCACGATGCGTTCTAACTCGAGCCAAGAGCTCTCGCGTACAAATTTATAGGCCCCTCTACATTCACGCGAGAATCTCGCCAGAACGCGAGAAACATGCGAGAAACGTGAATGTGGAAGCGATTCGCGTATTCTTCTCAAGATCTCGCGTTGTTCTCCGGCTCTTCTCCACTTTTTGTCGGTTTTTTTTGCGCGAGACAAAGGAGCGCAAGAACGTGAGAACAGGCGAGAACGTGTATTGACTCCACACTCGCATGTTTCTCAGTAGCAGCGGTTACTTCTGCGTCCATCGTCATCGAGCGCAAGAAC
>JAPYZT010001058.1:0-24922 GCA_030522965.1 Tryphoninae sp. A BG-2022a
CTTCGAAAACGAGATCCGTAAATTATCCGGCACTGAGCAACGGATAGCCTTAAAATTTGGAGGGTACATAAAGAATTATGGCACAAAGTGCATGACAGTTTTATTTTTCCAAAATTTTGGAAAAAATTTTCCGGTGGTAACTGAATTTGCAAAAAATTTTCCGAAGTTTTGGCAGAATAAGACTGTCATGCACTTTGTGCCATAATTCTCTATATACCCTCCAAATTTCAAGGCGATTGGTTGCTCAGTGCCGGACAACTTACGGATCCCGTTTTCGAAGTGCAAGTAGCTCGTCGCCAGTTACACTGATTCTTAAGGACTCCTATAATGGGACGTTTGCCCAATAGAAAAACAGAGAGAAGAAACAATCGAAAATTGTTCGTTATATCGGTCCAAATGTATTCGTAGTGTTACATTTCCATCACGTATATTTATTTTTCCTTAAAAGGAGAGTAAAAGTGCTGCGCAAAGGGTGCAGGAAGGTTTTCAAAAGTTGAGTCGGTAGTTTTCAATTTTCATTATTCAATGATGTGAATAATACATATACAAAATCGTTGAAGATTAACGGTACGATTTCTGGTAACGCGCTCTGGCACCAGGACCACCGAATTTCTTTGGCTCACAACGCCTTGGGTCGGCTACGAGGAGCGTACGATCGTACTGGATGAGGATGTCCTTAACTTCCTTTTTGCTGGCTTCATCAACATCTATTAGAAAAAAGATTACATTCATAAACTATCAATTATTGGATATTTATTTTATAATTACTTAATTCTTTTTCTATTATCTTCCATTACTATTATTCTTCGCGTTATAAAAGTTATTAAAAAATTCATTAAAATGAATATTTACTCGAATTTTTTATTTCTATGTCCATATATTTGTTCCTGGCATGAGATATTCTTTCATACGAGTACGATAGGAAGTAAGATTTTTTTATTTGGTACTTACACTTCTGGTAATAAGCAACAAGCGCCTTTGAAATGGCTTGTCTAATGGCATAGATCTGTGCTACATGACCACCACCGTTCACTCTTACTCTGATGTCGACTCCTGAGAACTTTTCCTGCAAATATTTAATATTAGATAGTTTTAGTCCTAGATCAGTGGAGCCTGATTCATAATACAATTTATTTTTTATCAAATTTACCTTGCCGAGAAGGAGAATGGGCTCTTGAAGTTTGTATTGGAGCACGCGAGGTTCGACGAGCTCCAGAGGACGGCCATTGACGCGGAGGATTCCACGGCCGCGTTTGCAGTAAGCAACGGCAGTTGCGCTTTTCTATTATGTAGTAAATAACGAAAATGATTTAAGATCCAAAAAATAATATAAAGTGTATAAGATTTATTCACTTTCGTGTTTCATTAATATTGATACCAGGCTTTGACAACGCTATATAAATACGCTATCGTAAAGTGAAGTTTGAGGTTATGTCGGCACGCTACAATAATTTGTATTTTATTAAAAAGTAACTAACCTTGCGTCCGAAGACTTGGACCGAGTGGTTCGGCTCTTTCTGCTTTTGTACCTTTTGACAAAACAATAGGACGAATTAGCAATACAATTCATTCGAATTATCGGCTAAACGTGGAAAAATAAGATTTCTTACCTTCTGCATTTTGGCGAGCACGTCGTGAAAAGGAAGTTAACCACTGCGCTAGTCGCTTGTTGACGAAAATCCGAAACTACGAGAGTCAAATGACATTTTAATTTTCCGCTTCCGCATGCGCAGAATGATCGACGGTTCTACAAATTCACACCGCGGTTTTTGTGAATTTGTAATTTATAATCATTCTGTAATCATTCAATTGTTATATAAAAAGTTTATTTCCTGATCGTTTCTTTAATTATAATTGTTTCGTTTCTAAATAAATTGTCGGTATATACATCGGCGTAAGAAAATGTATTTAACAAGAACGGCTGACACATACATAATGAAATAAAAGACATGCTTTAGTAACACCGTATTAGTTTTTTACATGTTTCATTTTCGGCCCTAGCTCGGGAGAGACTTCCTTCAATTGATTCGTGCGCACCGACACGCAGCACTCCTGGTAGCTGGACTACGAACTACAAAAATTGTGTTAGATCTTTGCGTTTCAATGCACTTATATATTCTCTGGAATGGCACAAACTTTCTGAAATAAGTTCATAGAATTATTATCGTTCCCATTGCGGGTTTGTTGGATTTCATAACATAACACGAGAAACGTACCTCGGAACGGTAAGTTTCGCGTCATAAATTTGATGAAGTACAGAAAATATTTAGAATACAATTTCAACATTAATCCATAAAATATAACCTAACCTTTCTTGCCGCTTTCAACCATTGTTATTTAGTATTGTTGTTGGTTTTATATATTTCGGCGTTTTTAAAAAAAATGAAATATTTTCCGACAAAACTTTTATTCTTTATAAAATTAGTCTACACTATAAAAATCAGTTGACATTTTTTATAATCAAAGATATCTATGAAAAGATATTTTTGCAATTAATGCCAAATGCAGACCACTGTTTCTGGAGTTTCATGAAATTATTAAAATCGTGTTTCCGTCAATCTTTTCAAATAAAAATATTCATAAAAAAATATAAATGAAATTATATAAAAGTATACATATATTTATAATAAAAACATTTATGAGATAGGCGACGTTCTCCTATACTTCTGCAATGTTTCACAGTACTTTATACAGTATTATCGAGAAGTGCCCCTTGCAAGTTTATGAACAAATTACGTTACATAGTTATATATATTTAAACGATAACAAACTTATTCATAGATCTTCAGCCATGAAGATCACACAGGCATTATGGCGACAGCACATGGGGAGAATGATTAAATTTCAATGGTGGATTCAGGGAAAAAAAGTCATTGGCGATAGTCCTGTCATAGAAACTTTGGCATCAAAAGGAGTTAAAATTATGGATGCAGCAGAAGTTGTTGCATCACCAAAACCTCCCAAGGAAATGTAAGATTGATACATAAGATTGAACAAATATTTTCATAAATAAAGAACCATGAATTTAAAAAATATTATAAATATTAGTGCCATTCATTGGCAATAGAATATTGGCACTCGTTATCAAAGTAAGCATTACAATCGCGATAAATATTTGTTTAATTGCCGATTAGCTTCCAGTACGATACGATCATTCCAAACCGTCCTCCTTTGGATGAGACTCATCCCAATTGGCATAAAAAACCATGCTTGACATATAAAGACAATAGCCTTATCCTGGATGGCACCGATCAAGCACAGGTTTTGACAAAAACCCAGCGAGTAAACGATGCATTTCCAGACACATTGAATGCTCTCATGGAAGAACCGACTAAGGAGATCCATAAATTGATCGAACGGTATGAGAATTGGAGGATTATAGAAATAAACGTCTTGTCGAAAACCAAATTTATGTACTTGATACTTAACTGCATATTTTTTTAGATATATTTATTCAGCTCATATATTTGATGCACATCAGGAAAAGTTGCCGAAAAAGAAAGATCCTCTACGACCTGCATGGAATTTTCCAAGAATTTACGGAGTGCCAGACGTTCGAAAAATGTAAGATTTCCACAATACAAGTTTTTGTATTTGAACATACAGCAGATTTTAAAAAAACTAAGATTTTTTAATTTTTGTGTTACATTTTGTTCAACGGTTTTTCTACGAATGTTAAACACTTATACAGAACCAGAAAAGACCTAGATAGCTGGTGTTGGTAGAAGCAATACAGTTTTTTTAATATTAACTTGTGATGAAAATTTACCCAAATATTAACTCGCAAATGTTAACAGTTTAGACAATGTCAATGAGCCTCCTATAGTTGAGTTATTAAACAAAATTACGCCCGGTTAACAGTTTAATCATGTCGACTTGTCATTCGTGTATTAATAGTTATTTTGTTAAATTGTACAAAAAAAGGTAGGTTCATATTGTTAACTTATGCTCACACATTCAAACGTTCCACATCAATTTATCGGGCAATTTTCATATCAACAACTTTCTGAAAACTGAATTGCTTGTACTTACGCCAAATACCTAAGTATTTTCTTTATCCATACAATTGCTTAACACCCTGTATAAAAACTTCTGGCGCAACTTTTTTTGTAAGGCGATGTCTTATTCCCAAATTTCCCCAAACTTCTTAGATATTTCGCATTATATGAGAGTATAATAATTCGCAAATTGTAGAAAAGCCATTCTTCTAGAATCAATTAAAGTTCCGCAGTAAGAAATTTCGACCGTGTGTTGCAGGCACAACTTGACACAAAAGCTTCTTCAACTCTGCGAATTAATAAGCGATCCAATGATCATCCAGCAACGAAAGATTACAAACGACGCGCAAGTCCAAACGTTCATAGGTTTGTAGCGTATGATTATAGTTGTACCGATCTATATTTCTCCCTAGCAAGGATAAGGAAATAATTAATTTGTAACAATTTTAGAAAAAGATAACGATTTGTTGTATTTCGAATCGACGTTCGACACGATGATGATGTCAAGCAAGCTCTTAACGCCCATGAGTAGCACGGACGACAAATTCGATTCTTCATGGCCGAATATTCACCCGTTACTTCCAACGATAAGCTTAGAACCACAAAATCTGTACAACTTACAGGATCATTATCGTACGAATTAATTTTCTCACAATTTCCATCGATTCTTAAATTCGGCCTAATCGCATTTTTCATTCTTATTTCCAGCTGTAACTGCAGAATCTCAGTGGATCAACCCGCATACGATTTTCATAAATCATGACCCACTATTAGTGAAGAACATCACCGAATTACCAGTTACGGAGAGTCAACTCTTAGCTCGATCGATGCTAAAATCGTTTGCAACAGCAGTGTGTTGCGCAAAGCAAAAATTTGGCCACGATGTGATGGATCTCCCTGAACCAGTGACCGTTCAGTGCGTTCAATCAAATGGTCAATGGTTTCACTTTTCGGTATTTCAACTCAATACGCTTAATATCAACGGTGATCAAGGAACGAAAAACGTTTGGTGGTCACTTCCTCGAATAAACCTCTACGACAAAGCCGAGTACGTAGGTGGTATACCTACTGTCGAAGGCTATAATCCTGAAGTTTTTAAGAGGATACTGGCTTTCTATAGAAATGTTTAATACTTTATGCACGTTGTAAATAAGGAACGCCAATAAATAAAACAAGTAAAACTAAAGTACGAATTTACTATCATCTCGTTCCTCTCGTAATATAATAACTATGTCACAAAATGTTAATACGTAATTATATGTAATCATTATAATGCAATTTTTATCACACTCTATACCATTTTATGCAATTGTTTCATGGAATATTGTACGCAGAGTATCAAACCTCTATAAACATCATCCCTGGTCTTTCATTGTATTAACTTTTTGCATTTGATAAAGGGAATAAAATTTATATCGAATATATACAATACACTTTACATTCCTTCTTCAAATTGTAATGGTTTCGTTGGACAAGGTAAAAGTTATGATTTTGGCTTGAAATATTTGAGGTAAACTGTTAAGCCGAGTATCGCCATTTCCAACAGAATAATCAGAATGAGTACGATTTTATTTGTGAGAACTCGTTTGTTGATTAATCGCATTATTCTTTTGGAACTATCGAGTTCTTGATCGGTTTCCGATAATCTCGCTTTAGCTCGCAATAAACTTTCTCTTTGTCCACCCAATCCTGTGGCAACTTCGCGACCAATTTGCTCCGTTTCCGCTGCTACATTTTGCGATCTGATTATTGACTGTGATGTACGTTCGAGGGTAGCACGCTCCTCCAGCAACGTACGACGGTTTTCTTCATCCCAATTCACTCCGAAATTCATTTTTGTTGGATATGTTTGTATTCTTCCGTCGCTAATACCCAACGTCTATGATCATCGATGAAACAATGTCTTTTAGATTGGTGAGTTGCTCATGATGTCCACGAATTCAGCTTCATTTACTGAAGAGAAAAAATAGCTGTTAATTATTTCAAAGCCAGCAGCAAGAAGATTAAAATATATCAATATTTATAGTATTTAAAAACACTTGTATCTATAGATGAAAATCAAAACACTACGTTGTTGAATTTACATATGGCTTGATTATTTTTTATATGACAAAAAATCTTTAGAAATTGATAAAGAATGAAACATTACTGCAACCATCTTGGTCATCGTCAAATTCTTCTATCATAGCGTGCATTTCGTCTTCCGTCAAATGAAAATCTAGAGTCTTATTGATCCTTTGCAGATCTACCAAAGTTATTTTACCGCAGGAAGATTCTGCGGTGAATAGTTTGTATGCCTGCTTAATTTCATCTACAGGATCTCTTTTTGTTAATTTATCGGCCACTAAAATAAGATATTACAAATGACATTGAATGATCATTAAGCAAATGCTAGAGCATCCAGGTGGTAATTGAACTTGTTCTAGGGTGATGGACAATACGAACAATATAAATGTGAAAAAATTCGACGACAGGGATACCTACTGACATAATAAAAATCATTGAAACCAATTTTGTTTCCATCGTGCATGTCATTGGCTTGCATTATTACCAGTAATTGCGATTTTTTAACTTCAAATCCAAGTGCTTTCATCGCTGCTTTGGTCTCAGGGTAATCTAAATAGCCATCTTTGTCGGAGTCCAACAATTCAAACGCTTTCTTGATACCAGATTTTTCATCTTCTGACAAGTGTCTTAATTTTTTTGTAACGTTTGTCATGTTCAACGATTTTGAGCATCAGTTGTCATGCGCCACTGTTATATAATGCACTGTGATATCAGGCATTTTCTACATTTAGTCAACTTTTATGAAAAGTCTTTAACTATGTATGGTAACCACTATTATAGTCTAAAGATGAGGGAAGTGTAGCATTGCATGCTTCAAGGAACACAAATGTTCTACACCATAGGCACTTTGTGGAACGAGTTCAAAAAATTTGAACAAATTGGCATAATTTTGATTATGTGAGCTTCGACTATTATAAATCACTGAAAGTATTGTTCTCAAGATTATTTGTGGGAATACACATTTATGATACTTGGCAATGTATAACCTAAAAATTTTCCAAGTTCAGTATACGATTTCTCTGCGGAAAAATGTATAATTCTCATTTATAGTTTTTCACCGAATTAAATTAATTGAATCGTCAGACGTCACAGTATGCAAGCCAAACATCCTAAAAGATTTATAATGTTGAAATATATTTACCGATTCACAAAGGATGACAATTTGCTCGATCGCAAGGAAAATTGATGAGCACTAATGTAGTTGCTACTTGCACGATACAGAATCGTCGATCAAATAATATTTTCGAGTGAATAATTCTTCGACGGATGATAATCAGGTCTTTATCTTTTTTCAATCAAACGTATCAGCTGACAGGGTTGACAGTTTATTGTTAACACAATAAGAGTAGTTGAAATAACTGTCTGTAGATGGCGCAGTGTTTTCAATTGTGAAAAATGATGCCGTATCTCCAGCTTTGTTGCTTTTTTTTCTGACAAAATATTGTTTTCATTGATGTTTTTTCCAGTTGTCTATTTTATAAATTAAAAAATCCTTAGATAAATTAATATGAAACAGAAAAATTTCAGATCTATTTAAATCCCAATAATGCAACCCACTTTGTCAGTAAATTAAATTGCAAGTTTAAATTGATCGTGTAGAAAAAAATTAAAGAATTGGTGAATCCTGCGTAAGAAAAATTTATAATTTCATAGCTTATTATTTTCTACTTTTATCTTAAATATAGAGTGTATCAGAAGAATCCATTAACATAATAAGAAACCATATAACTTTCAGCAGACATTTGGTTCTTTTTTTAAAGTTCGACTGCTCATTAGCTGTATAAATTGCAGGTTTATTCATTTGAATAAAAATATTTTTGTAATAATGCTATAATATTAACAAGCTGTACAAATTTATAAAATTAGTAGTAACTAATTATTTTCTAGTTGGGCCGCATCCTTCCATCCTCAGTTTCTTCGTCGCATCATCAATATTCTTGGAATCCTTTGGCGCTTTATAATTGGCAACGTGATCGACGCGTATAGTCCTGCCGAGAATTTTTGTGCCATTGAGATTGTCCACGGCAAGAATCGTGCTTCTTTGATCCTCGTAACAAAGGAACCCATAGCCTTTTGCTTTTCCAGTGTCCTTGTCTCTGACTAGGTTGATATTAACAATTTCGCCATACTGCGAGAAGATTGTGATAATATCACCTTCCGTTAAATCATAAGGACAACCACCGACGAAGATCCATGCACTATCCTTATATTCATCGTGCCATGAAGTTTTTTTATTTCCTTGCAAATCTTGTTCACCGAGTTTGGTTATGTTTTTCACATTCGTTAGAGGATTCATAATTTTTTTTTAACTTATGTCTTCGATCCTCGAATGATTTTTCACTGATGAGTTTCCAATTTGTTCACTATGACGCATATGCGTTAAAATCAATTATAAACAAAGATGAAGGAGCAACAAAAACACTGTTTACACTTTTGTTTTCTCAGAGTGCAAAGGATATTAAGGCTTGTTTACAATAGAACGAGCAATTTATGCGTCGCCTGTTACGCCTGCGCCATTGGTCGATAGTACGTAACCTAAAAAGAAACACAGTGAAAATCCCTCACCACGCATGCGCTTCGCGCTCACTACACTGTCTGCCTCTCTTACCCTTTTCCGCATGCGACCACGCAATAAGAAACACGCTCGAACGAATTCCAACCTAGTATGGTGTTAGTATTCACATCGCCAATGCAAAAACGGTTTTGACTGTGTGTGGACATTTATTTAGCGAATTTTTTGTTTCACGTTAATATACTATTGAGTATTATTGCATACTACTATATCTGATTAATCTTATTTACTTTCGTTGGTAGTACACAAGTAGAAGAAAATATGACAGAAACTGCGCCACCAGGTGATAATTTAAACAAACAGCTGACTGTGGCCAAACGTAAACGATATACGTTTGAGGGGAAGAAGAAAATTTTGGAAGAGTGTAAAACCCTAAATTCTCGAGAATTGTGTGTCAAATACGGTCTAAATAAAAGTGTTCTAAGCAAATGGAGATCTAATGAGGAGACAATAAAAAATGCCGCCAAAACGAGTCATACCAAAACATTGAAAAAACTTTCCGAAACAAATGAACTCGATGCCGAATTATTCACGTGGCTTTCCGATTGTCGCAGCAAAGGCATTCCAGTTTCTGGGCCAAAGCTGTGTCGACAAGCACTCGTGATAAATTCTCGAATCGGCGGACCAGAAAATTTTAAAGCAAGTCATGGGTGGCTAGAGAAATGGAAGAAACGAACACACGTTAAAAATTTAAAGATCACAAGTGAGTAAACTCATCAGTCTGAAATATAGGGGGAAAAAAGAATAGGGATACTTTTTTCTTTCTTCTTTTTCATAATTGGCAAATATTTTTGTGTTTTACTCGATATTGTGAAAAAAAAATGCAACTCTTTTATTTAGATTATAAACCTTCTTTAGCTCCATCTGTTTTATGAGAATTGTACCCTTCGAACGAACAAGAAAATTCGGGACGACATTGCAGAATTGTGACGACAATCCCCTAAAAAAGGTCAACTGGTCGAGGATTTGCCCACTAGGCCTACAATAGTCGCGCAGTTTTGAAAATTGTCCAATTTTCAAATTCAATCTCTAAAAAAAAATAGTGCATCACGAGCGCCGCGGAGTGGCAGAAAGTCATGTGCCACCCCTGACTTACCGACGTATGATAATTTCGTGACGTTCGTATGAGAATACTTTTAAAGCTATCTACCATCCCTTATTTTGCCCGAATAATGTCTCCCAGGCTGGTTTCTCAAGAGTTTCCCAGAGGTTCCGCGTACAAGATTCTCGAGCTCGGAGTTCAAGCCGGAGTGGGGAAACATCTCCAGTGAGAACCTAGGGAAAGTTTCTTATTGCCGGGTTTCTTATTTGGAGGTCATGCTGTACTTGTTGGCATATACATAATTACTTGCGGAATTTTCTGTACATTGTTGCCAGACACAGATTTTCGAAGTTTGTGGATGCTGGCATTTTCAACAACTTATTTAGTATTCGTGTAACCGTGGAACAAAGCATATCGTTGATTAGAATTTGAGTATAAATATTTACAAATCAACATACGATTAATTAAGCGATTCACCGCGAGTAGCAGCACGTCAGCTGGAAAACTTGGGCAGACGAACGATGACGAAATTATTATTCTTTCGGCTCCGGGATATTGTATACTTCAGTTTGTTACTTCAGTGTATACTTCAGTGTTGTTCAGATTGTTTGTTTGTTTTTACTGCAATCAGTAATATAGTATTGTTGTGTAAAATGTAAAAGAAGTAACTTTTAATCGAGCAATGTTTTTGTTTCTAGCGAGAAGTTGTCAAGTAGCTGCTCAAAGAACGATGAGTAATTCGACGGGAATATATTCTGTTGCTTATGTGACTGTGCCGAATGAAGAAGTGGCGAAGAAAATTGCCCGGTAAACACTATAGAATTCATAACACATTCTAAATGGCAAACAGAAATTTTTAATAAATTAATTGGTTTTTAGCGGCCTCGTTGGAAACAAAATGGCAGCGTGTGTCAACATAATTCCCCAAATAACTTCCATGTGAGTAGATATATTTATTAGTAAACACAGAATTGATAAGGATGTTTACATTATTTAGTTCATTGTTGTTGGATTATTTGTTTGCAGATATGAGTGGAAAAACGAAATTCAGGAGGATAAGGAACTTCTGTTGGTAAGAAAAAATGATATCCCCTATACAAATGAGTGTAGAGTATATGTGGCGTTTACAATGTTTTTTTGGTATATATACAAACATTATGCAGAGTGTTGGGCAACTATCTGGACAGAGAAAATATCTATGTATTTGGAATAGGTAGATGCAAAATGTTTTTTTGTAATTAGTCTAGGTGATAATTCACTGAGATATACCTTGCCTAATTTGAGCCGTAACCTAACAATATAATCGTGCACCTTATTGGTAAATGATGAAACCGCCGGTTTGAACATCGTTCACAATTTATTTTCCGCAAATTACCGAATAAACGAGTGATGCATCAATACGATTCGAGAAAATAATGTTTTTATCACTCAATTGCAAGCCATTTTTTTTGTAACTTTTGAGTACTTTTGAAAAAGTCTGTTTTCCTTGTACCAGCACCAAATCCCTAAGAATTTTCTATGTTCAGATAGTTGCCTAACATCCTGTATATTCAATTCTATTAAAAAAATAGTCATATTTAGTAATTTTCTGTCACCATACTATCACAACAAACCATCATTTTATTCAAAAACTTCTTCACAGATGATTAAAACGAGAACGGACGTCGTGGATTCGTTAACGAAATACGTCAAGTTGGTTACATAAAAACAAAAATTAAGTTTCTTATGTATTAGATTTCACTCCTTTATTACAAAATAATTTGTTGCAGGGAAAATCATCCATACGAGGTGTGCGAAGTTATTTCTCTACCGGTGAGTATCATTTCCTAATATGAATTTTCGATAATTCAATGGATGTGCTTGATTCTTTTTTACATTTACAATATGAATTCCAGATAGAAAACGGGAATCAACAGTATTTGGATTGGATCGGTGGAATCGTTAAATCTCCCAAAAAGGAATAATCCAATAAACGAATCATTCATATTTCAAGTTCATCAAAATACTCCTGTGTAAAACAGTTTAATGTATGAATATCCATGTAAGAAATATTTTTGTTTGTATATTATAAATAAAAAAAGAAAACAAACTGGCTTAAATCTATTTTCGGCTTTGACTCTTATTCGTTTTGTATTCGAGGCTCGTCGAAATATTCATGTAATAACGAAGTATTTTTTTCTAGATTAACAAAAACAGACTTAATTTATTACGTTCTCCGTACATTATCAACAAGAGGAGAAAAAACAGCTTTGTACATACGCCTCGCTACAACACGGTGCGTTGGAATGATTATTTGATTGTCGATGACCTTTTACAATATTCGTCGAAATGTAAGAACGAAGGTATTTGGTTAACGTTGTTAAAAAAAAAATAGTATTATTAACTTCTATATTAACTTCTCAATCTTAACCCGCGTCGACTGTTTTTTTTTCACGGCATTCTTCAAAATACTTTCAGGCACAACAATGTTACATTATCGGTATACAATATACGAAACCAAATTATGGCCACTAAATTATTAATAAAAACGGAAAAAAAGTAAAGTTTGAATTTTTCGTTTTCAAGCTTAGGATTACGTTATTTGTTAATTAATTCGAAATTCAACGAGATATTTGGTAGTGAGAAACCATGTTATTTTATACTTATGCGAGAACGAACTTCGTCTCGCTGTTATGTCGATAAAGTAAAGAAATGAAAAAACGTGAACGATCTAGCCGAATTATCGGCCTCCGCCGTAACCAGGAAATAGTCGTTGCAGGGCCTGTGAGAGGTTTTGATTCACATCAAGCGGATCATTTTTGTTCATCGGATGGCGACAAGTCGGGCAACAATGGACTCCTGCGCGAAAGCTTCTCCTTATGCAGGCGAGGCATATATTGTGTGAGCATGGTGTAGTTACCGGATCGTAAACGATCTCTTGGCAACAAACGCACAAGAACCTGTGACAAATTTTGTTTTTGTTAGAACATTGAGTCTATTGACTTTTTCGCATTTTAGTTTGTATCCATATATAAGGATACAAACTAAAATGTGAAAAACTTATATAATATTAACAGCAAACAAAAATCCCACCCACCTTTCCGAAACGATTTTCAGAAATTCAATTTTTCCATCAGCCAAAGATTTGCAGCACTCTTCCCACAATTTGGCATTCACTACATCCTCTTCAACGAACCTGGCAACATCTTCGTCTAGTTCGTAACTCGTTAATTTAGTTTTTTTCGCAATTTTCTCATCGTCATTATTTTTCTTTTTTCTTTTGGTTTTTTCACTTTTCCCGTTATTTAATGTATCGCTGGTGCCCGGCGCATTCTCTTTTGTACTCTGATCGTTCGTATCATCACCCTCGTTTATTTTCTTCCAACGAGCCATTGTGAGCCCGAGAGATTCAATTCTCTCGCAACCTTCGTGAGTCCAAGGTGCGGGTGTCGGATCGTCTCTTCTCAATACATAACGCCAGACGCTGAAGCCACTTTTACCTTTGCGAGGAAAGTACCTGACGACCTTGTAAATGCCGTCGTATCTGTTACCCTCTTTTGGTGCATATTTGCTGTGTTTTCTGAGTTTTGAACTCCTAACGACACGTACGGGTTTTCCATTGCGCCAATTTTTTGCAGTAGCACCGGTAACATCGTTGAGGGGAGCATCGCAATTTAGCGCAAGAGCCCTGTTCATTCTGGTTAACATCTGATCTGAGCTCTGCGATGCGGTTCTTTTATTTCCTGTCAGATCGCGTCCACCCGAGCCGGTGTAAATAAACTCTTCGCCGTTGTCCACGTCGTCCTCGTATCCGCCGGAAAGAACGATCGAAAAAGCGCACTCGGATTCTCTACCATGTATACCAGCGACGTGGGGTCTATGCACACCGGATTCGGAAACTTGAACGCGATACTCCCAGCTCATGCCGACTTCGATACCAGGAATCGGTCCAACGTGATTTTGAGGAACAATCGTACATATCGCAGTTCTACCGACACAGGCCATACCCATTCCCCAATCGCGTTGGCCTTTTTCTAATTTTACAGTGGATAATTTTTTTTTCGTTGCCTTAAGTTTGTCACCAGCTTTGACGATTTCGTTGACGTCATTTTTGCACGATGGACAATACCAGTCATCCTCTTCAGGTATGGAATGCAATGGTGGGACGAGACAATGCAAGTGATAAGGTTTGTCGCACTCGTCGCAGAGAAGAATTCTCTTAGGATCTTCTTTGCCCGAACAAACGGTACAGCCACAATCCTTACATGGCATATCGTGATCGTCGTTGCAACTTTTGCATATTACAGCCACTCGACGTTTTTCTTTGCTTATTTTCGAGATATCTTCGGTCGGATCACGTTCGGCAAGCGATTTCTTTTCCTCGATTGCATAAATTTCACCACGGGGATTCACCGTACAATTCTCAACCACTGTGTGGTCACTATGAAAATAGAAAATGTGTTGGATTTATTTGTTTGATTCAGTTGTTTAAATTCTTTTAGATATAAAAATTACAATTTTTCTTAAAATTCTTGAGTACGTGAATTTTACCTCATGTTTAGTTGTTCTATGGAAATCTTATTGTAATATTGGTAATAGCAACATATCAAATAAAAGTGAAAACAAGTATTCGAATACAATGAGAATTACCTTCCAATATGAATGGTTCCAGTGAGTTCCATGGTTGTCCTTGTTTTCTTAATTTTCGATACCGTCATATCGAACCAAAAACCCACGTCTTTTGGTGATTCTGTGTTGTAATTAATCATAACTCTTAGTTCGGTCGCCAATTCGTCATAAGACAGTAATCTTCTTGCTCGTGGACGAATCATATCTTCACTGACATTAAAAGGGTCCTTGTCCTCCATGAATTGCCATTGAACTCGATAAACTAGGTTTGCATCTTTCTGCAAAATTTTTACTATCCTTGCTTCAAACCAAGCACCGAATCCACGATCTAGGCAATCGACAAGATCTCCCGTCTCGCACCATGGACTTTCAGCTTCGATATACCCTTCCTCCAGTTGTTCATTGTCTTCCCCATTCTCGGGGGAAGAGTCGTTTCTTGTGGTATTTGTTTGATTCATCGATGAACTGTTCGTATCATCTTGTGTCTTCGCTCTTGTGACAAGTTGTAGAACATCTCCGAGTCCGACACCATAATGATATATCGTATAGCCATTCTCAAGCTGTTTACCTCGATAGAACAAACGATGGCAATCTGGCTCGATATCAAATTCTTTACCAACTTTAACCTATTTAGGACAAAACATAATATCTTAGATGTAAGTCAATCATAAAAATTATGTTGAAATATTCACGAAGCAAATATCACTGTGCATTTCATAAATAAAAACGATTCAAAACGGACAGTATTTAAAAAAGAAAGTAACCTATTTCTGTATTATTTGTTACTGATTGTGTAAAATGATTCCGATCGACTTGTTTGCTTGTTTCGACGTAACCTCAAAAACAAACTTGTAAAATTTCTCGATGATGATTCATGGAATTAAACTAAAATGGATCATTTGCACCTGATCAACTTTAAACAGACGACGGTTCTTTTGGTTTGATCAAAAAAGGAAAAAGAACAAAGAAAAAAAGGTTATACTCCATCTTCGTTGCACTCGCGCCTTTTCTAGCGTCCCCGGCATTCTAAGGCGTCAGATCCATATAACCTCAAAAAATGTCTTTGAAATTATTATACATTTGTATTATACCGGGTTTGATGAAATGCAAAAATAATTGCAAGCTCCGCAAACAAAGGCAAACAGATCCGCCTTTCGGTCGTCACTTCATAAAGTTGAATTTGAAAATATTAAACAATATGTCGGAAAGCTGGTAAAGTTGATCTTTTCTCGCCCATACAGGTGTAAGGAAGGAAGAGGCTGCGATTACTCTTATATAGGGAATTATGAACATTTGTCATTTTTCTTACCTTAAAATCTTCTACACTAATGAGTTTGGAAACGTCGAAAGTACGCTCGGTTTTTCCATCAATCGTTCGAACTTTTACGAACATTTTATTTATTTGAAGTAAATAACTTGTTTAGGTTTTATGTTTTTGTCACGAATGGTTTCAATGAATTCTTATAACTAAGGCGCGTATTGTTTTGACAAGATGGTTACTCGTTCGCCTTTGTGTATGACAGAGTGGAAAAAAGATTGAAAAAAATTGACTTTTCACGATGCGAACGTAAAACGTAATTGTGTCGCAAAAACCACTGATTAGCAGGTGATAAATACAAAACGCTTGTCGAATTTAATAATACACTTCAAAAATATTACTTGAACGTAACTATGTAACGTCTGGAAGCCACTTTATCCGTTTTTACTTGTTTGCTGACGCGTTTCTTGCCTGTCGATGAGACCACGCGGGATATCTAGCAAATCGTACAAAGAACAGCAATTTTGGCGGGACGTATTGCGTCAACCAAGACTGCCAATGAAAAGTGTGGTATTAATAGAGCTGGCTACAGCTGGCTTTTTACTGGTTGTCGCGATTGGTGCTTTGCGCAACGCGATGAGTGTGCATTTAACCATTGACTATGCGTATATACTTCTGAGGAGCGTACAAAGATCGATATAAAGAATTCTGCCTTACCGACTCCATAATACATATCGATGTAACTAGGGAATTCCATTTTCGATTCTGTATTTCTTGGTTGAATTATGAGAACAAATATATATATACAGGGACAAATAAATAATGAAAATAAAGAATCTACACGCAGAACACCGTTATTAGTTCACCATAAAAATCGGTAAGATCTTCAGAGGGCAGCACCAGACCGACTCTAAAGAATAAATATCCTTCTCAGTGTCCAATCTATGTTTCAATTTCCTGTCGTCTTACCAGCGCAGATTTTGAATAGTTGCATCTGATAATTAGGAACTTGGTTTAATAAGCGTAAAGGTTATAAAAAAACATTCAATTTACAAATTTTTAAAGTTGATATTGTCGACTAAATGTTGGTATCAGCTCAATTCAACTTTCATGCATAGTGAAGAATCATGGAAATGTCAATAATGGTATATGTCAAAATATAATAAAATGGCTGCCACGACATGCTACACCAGTGCCATCTCGATTTCGCAACGAGGCTGTTGAGAGGAAAGAAAACGTTTCGGCAAGCTTGGCCAAGCTATTTAAGAATTAACAACGTTAATATTTATTTAATTGATCACTGAGGAGGTATTATATATCAGTGATAATGTACAAATATATCTAATTCACCTGTACGAGCATTGGACGGGCCTGGAAGTTGAGGTGAGTTGACAAGAGGGATTTTTTTCACCCGAAATTCTTTTTCATAACCTAACCTAATTTGACAATTGCGTCGATGAGAAGAAGGCTGCATCGTGCAAATCGTTTTTTCCTTGTCCATCTGTCTTGCACGGACCCGAGCTTAGACTGATTTATCAAAGAAAATCAGTTCCAGATTATTCGAGGTCATTACGTTTGAATAAACAGAAATTGAGTGTCTCATCCTAGGGAATGTAAAAACGTTTAAAGTACATTCTAAAACGATGGTTTGATACATCACTGACGTATTTGAAAAAACAAATTTATTAACCATGTTAGATGTGTGCATAGCATTATTCATTGTCGTTATAAATTTTTTTCATTCATACAAGCCAGCTGTCTCAATTGATAAATTACACTGTTTTCTGGTTTCAGATACGCAATTGACATTCCAGCAATCGTTGGGGTGCATATAATAAAAATCAGCATCGTCGCCTTAAAAAAAACAAACAACAAATAATTACATATAAAGCTCCCCAACGAAAAATCACACAAAATAATTCAACGCTACACCGGTGAGTTCCAACACAAAATATTGCTTGGTAGCAATCTGGACACTCAAAGCCAACTAACAATGTCTGTACAAAGTGTTGCTCTGGCATCTCTCACGGCCACCTATACCGACTCGGAGGGCGATGACGTTGTTGACGATGAACATCCGGATAATTCGAGCACGCCGCAGGGTGCGGCTCCCCAAAATGTCCAATTCGTTCATCAGCGGTCTAACAACAGTCCGATATTCGGTCGTTCAGCCACAAATAGTCCGGACATAGACGATCCCGTTGTCGGAAGCAATTCTAATGTCTCGTTTACGAACGCACCGACCTTAGTCACGGACGTTACGTCCAAGGTTCAACGATTGGTTTCATATTTTGACGATACAGTTGTGTCAGACGACGAGGGGACTGTGATAGCTAATTTTACCGATAAAAAGACGGAAAGTAAAAACGGCGGGTTAAATAACGTAATTGACGCCGCTACACAGTCCCCGAAACGTCAGGGTGAATTAGTTTCAGATACCGACGCTGATCAATGGGGAGTTACTATACCGCCCGAACCAGCCGGACAATGTCCCACCGAATTGCAGGAAAAAATTACCAATCTTTATAGGAAAATGGAAACCGGTCTTGACATGAACAAGATAATCCAGCAGAGAAAGGAATTTCGTAATCCATCGATTTATGAAAAATTAATTCAGTTTTGTAGCATCAACGAGATGGGAACGAATTATCCACCGGATCGTTTTGATCCTTTCAAATGGGGCAAAGATTCGTATTACGAGGAGCTCGCCAAGATACAAAAAACCGAAATGGACAAGTTGGAAAAGGCGCGTAAGGAAAAAACGAAAATTGAAATTGTCTCGGGTACGGCGAAAAGACCAAACAGCAGTACGACCAGCGCCGAGGAGGACGCCAAGAGGAGAAAAAGTAAATGGGACCAAGTCGCTACTGGAACAACCGCATCGGTCAAACCAACCGTCGTTGTGTCGCAACCGACCCTAACTACCCTTACTTCGTCGGCAACAGGCACAAAAGCTACTGTAATATCAGCTTTTGGCTCGCTACCAAAGAAAAGACTGTAACATATTTTGTAAATTCAAATGTACATAATTATTCAACTTTTTTTTTTCTTTTCTTTTTTATTATTAACGAAAGCTGTCCGGACCGACTGAAAATTCACAAACTTTTGTTCTTTCGTGGGACTTAGCGAACTGAAAGTCACCGGCGTTGATCGCAGTTTTGCTCTTGGTGAGCGACCGTCTTTTGCACGATCACTCGCCAAAATTTGAGGAGTAGTTCTGGGTTGGATGGTCGACACATTCCATTGAATCATCATGAACGAAACATTGGCCCTATTTTGAACTCGAAGAATCAAGCTTCTCCAATGCTGTTTTATAGAAAAAGAAAAAAAAATGGGATTTTGTTTTTTGCAAACTATTATTTACTGGTGACTTTCACACGTCGAACAGTCCCTTCGCGTATTTCTGGTAAACTGAAGCGCCAAAAGCGAGGTAGAGAAATTAACGAACATTGTAAAAACGATTCGTGAGATGAAAATTGAAAACACGAAAAAACAAAAAAACAACAAAACAGAAAAAAAAAACAAAAATTCTTTATTGTAGTCGTTTCGTGATAAACGTCAACTTATTCGATTCAGTTTCGAATATCTTGACGCTTGTCGAGTTTCCAATTTTCATTAATAACGATCGACGATATTCGCACTCGTGACGAATAATTGTCGAGAATTTGAAAAAAAAACAAAAACAAACAAACAACTGTAAATTCCAGTTAAAACCGAAAGTCAGGTCTGATAGGTGTAAAACAATTCAGAACGTAAATAAAATGCAAATGATTTTTCTTAGCCGGTTCTTTAGAAATTCCTCAATTCCTCCGTTTTGCATAATTTTCTTGATAATCGCGATAATTCATCAAACTATATCTGCATATTAAATTTCAATTTTACAATTTGAAAACAAAACAAACAAATTTTGGCGAACAATTCTATCTTTGATTGTCTCTAAAGAACAAAGCTGGAAAGATCATTGCATTGCGCTAATAATGGCGTTACCTCAGCGCTTAGAGAATACTCTATTTTTGCAAAAACGAAAGAAAAATGAATTTAAAACAAACAACAAAAATACACGTTACAATCGCAAAAGTAAAAGAACCATCGAAGGAACAAAGTACTTTAAACATTAAGGACTTCACACACATACACACACACACACACACACCGTAACTGCCGTATAATTCATAACTCTAGTGTGTCCGGGAAAGATATCTCGGCTCGCTAACATTTATTGTACGATTAGAAAAAAAAAGAAAGAAGGAAAAAATAGCCAAAATATAGGAAAGTGTTAGACTTATCCACGCGATCATAAATCGAAAGAACTGTTTGTCGAATTGTGTAATTCGCAATGTCTGAACTTTTGCGAATATTGAGATTTTACACGAATGATAGAAACGACGTTACATTAGAGAACGAGAGAGGGTCAAAAAAAAAGAAAATTGTTTGTTGAAGAAGAAGGAAACTAAACGAAGTTTGGAAATGTTGAAAATTAAATTTGCCACTTGCGCGTGGACGGAACGAAACCTCATCACGATCTCATCTTTTTTCGTAGCTTTTTTTAAAGTAATCTTGTACATGCCTAATGCGAGAAAGCCAATACGACTTGAGAACTGCGACGATATTTTGGATAACTTAACTCGATTCGATGAAGATTAAAAGTATTTTAAGTTTAAGAATCTCAAAACTATTCGATACTTTTTTTAATATGAAATGTACGTACCTGATTGTTTATCACTCGAAATGCTAAAATTTGTAACAACATTTTGTTCGTGGCAAGATTCAAAGGTGTAGAAAATAATGAAATTATGAGACAATTGTTTTTAGTCGTGACAATCTTTGTACGTTTTTGTCATTATTTTTTCTTCACTAGAGAATTTACTTTAATCTTCATTGAATCTCGTTCACGTTTACGCCAAACAATCTTCTAAAAAAGTAATACTTAAAGCTGCAAAGTGTACACGCGCCCCCTTTTATATTATACGATATACAAACAAGAACGAGAACAAAAATTGGAACGAGCGAGCGTGACTGAAATCGAACTAGTAACACCGATTGTCGAGTGCCAGAAAGATTTCCAAGCGAGCTTGGTGTTAATTTGTAACAGCTTAAGAAAAACGTACTAGTCGTGTTTATTGTCTGAATGGTAGATTTTATTTAAGAAAGCGTCCGGGAAAATAGAGTCTCGTCGAACGAGTCTTGCGTCAAGATGAAAGAATTTATGTTACAAATGATTCGAGTTCCTGCTAGCTTTACTGGCAAGTAAGTCCACAAACTCGCGGCGTGTAACTTGTATTTCGTAGTTTATGTTGCAGACAATGTATTTTGGTGTAAAAAAAAATAGGCGATCGATTTATAATTGTTAATTTTCTTTTCTTACACCGCTTCGCTTTTTGTTTTTCTCGAACATTCTTGCAACGATCATGTTTATGTGTTTTAAAATTTTATTAGCGCTTGGAACGAATGTCAGGGATAAGATTATTCTTATATGGGAAAATTTATAAAGATAAAAAAGCAAATCGACAAGACGTTATTAATTATTAAAAGTCGTTTGGTAATGCACAATTTTATTGGCGTAATAAAATTGTATAGCGTGCGATTGTTCGCCGAATTATTTGTAGCCACGAATCATGGGCTACGAGCTTAAATTTTAAACTTGAGTACAAATTTAAGTCCCGGTTATATCATTGTCTTTAAGTTCGTACTTAAGCTCGAATGTAAGTTCGTACTAAAGTCGAAACTCGAAGATTCGTCTCAAGTATAAATGTAATGAGCATAATCACGAGATTAAGATTGAAACTTGCGTTTTAACTTAAGTTTCGAGTTATGACTTACGATCAACTTGAAATTTGAGTTTTAACTTAAGTTCGACTTTGTTAACGCGATCAAGTTCGTATTCCAGTTTAGATTTTAGTTCGAGCTTAGCGCGTACTTGCAATTTCATCGACAACTTAACGTCGAGGTTCGAGTTCGAATTTAAGCCTGAATTTAAGTTCAAACGAGTTCAAACTTGAGTAAGATTGTAAGTACAGATTTGGGTTCGCATTTAAGTTGAAATCTGAGTGTGAACGTCAGAAGGAAAACGTGAGTTTGAACTTGTGTTAACTTGAGTACGACTTAAATAACAAACTTGAAATAACTCGAGTGCGGGCTTACTCGAAATTTAGATATTGGAACAAGTTCGAACTTACGAGACAGTCTCGTTTGCTGGGTTTTCCTCGCGTGCCAGAATTTCGGACCTTAGAGGGTATAATATTTTAAATCCGAGACGTCGAAGCATTGACAAACGCGTATATTTTAGACGAAGATAAATTAAAATCGTGCGAAGGTACCATTCGTGAATTACACGAAGAATGGCCTGATGTTGATGGTGTAGTGTCTGAAACAGCCTGTAGAATGGTATACATGTATATATTTTAAAAAAACGTAAGAAGAAACAACAAAGTACTGATATATCGTTCGAGTCATTTGTAGCCACGAATATTATTATGATTATCGTTATTATTATTGTTATTATTACTATAAATGTAAGATAGTGTCGTCTCGTTACGTCGATTCTACTGCGTGCTTCATGCCGATCCTGATAACGATTTTAGATATACATATACGTATATGTACGAATTTTTCTCGTGTATACCTTTCAACATTGTTTTTCCGTTTTTTTTTGTTTCCTTTTGTAACCGAGACGAAAATGTAAAACATTAAACGATGAGCTATTGTGTAAATAAAGTATTTTCAAATAATCGTCTTAACTTCCGTTATTCGAACGGGACGAGTGGAATCAAACAATATATACAGGGTGAATCACATAAAGTGTCGCGCAGCGAATTCTGAGGTAGATGAGGCCATTACAAACAAAAGTTGCAAATATACATTAGGGATATTGTCAATAGTTTACGAGATAGAAGTATTTAAAGTTGATCCAATCAGAGCGCGCCGAGAAGCGTTGAAGCCACCCACCGACACCCTAGCCGTAGATATAGCATGGATTAGGGCGTTACATTTGGGTTTGCAAAATTTAGAGCAGTCAATTAGATTGCTTGTATTTTTCCACAGTCATTTTTTTCTCGGGCATTGGCTGCTCTGAATTTAGGCGGGGAGTGGGTGACTTCAACGTTTGTCGGCACATTGGGCAAAATTCAGAGCAGCTAATGCCCGAGAAAAAAAATGACTGCGGAAAAATACAAGCAATCTAATTGATCGCTCTGAATTTTGCAAACCCAAATGTAACGCTCTAATCTATGCTATATGTAAGGCTAGGGTGGGGATGGAGGTGGGCGGCTTCAACGCTTATTGGCACGCTGGGCAAAATTCAGAGCAGCTAATGCCCGAGAAAAAAAATGACTGCGTACTAATGCAATCAATAAAATTGACTACTTTGAATTTTGCAAACCCAAATGTAACGCTCTAATCTATGCTATATCTACGGCTAGGATGGGGGTGGGCGGCTTCAACGCTTCTCAGTGCGCTCTGATTGGACCGAATTAAAAAATTTATATCTGGTAAATTATTAACTATATCGCTAATACTTATTTGCAACTTTTGTTTGTAATGGCCTCATCTACCTCAGAATTCTCTGTGCGACACTTTATGTGATTCTCCCTGTATAAAGTATTCTTCTTATAATTAGCTTTCGTTCATTATTGTAAATTTATGTTCGGTCTTAAAATTGCATTTTGACGGTCTATCAAATGAATAACGATTTAAACAATGATGTTGGTGATAATAATTGAATTTCTAATTCTTTATTTAAAAAATTTATAACATATATTTATAACAAATTTATCTTAATTGCTAATTCTAAACCAGAAAAGGTTTATCGCAAATTCAATATGCAAATTTTGGATTGAGTAAAACTACCTACGTGGCGTCCGGTTTTCCGATATAAAGCGTACTGTAGAGATTACGTGGGCTATGTAAGGTGAGATCGTTCATTTCGAAATTGGAAATTCCCCCGTAACACGAATATTATCAAGTAAAGCGGTTTTGGAGCAAAAAAACAAATTTCCAATTAAACTATAACCTGTTAAGATTGTATAGAGAAGTTTCATCGACGACAGCGCCACCGCACGGTGGAGTTTTGTACGATTGGTCGAAATATGTAGCGCGCGAAATTCGAAGCGGAATTCGGGTTTCTGACGTCATTACTAAGATAAAATTATAATGAAAAGCCAAAAGTCGAACATTGTGTGTCTGACAAAGTTACTTTTGCGACCGCCGTACCAACGGTGCAACGGAGCCATCGGGATAAGCGAGCGCGGGTGTAAAAAAAAAACCGGCGAGTAATTTACTACAATCGTAAACGTGAGTTTGGGGCTTACCGAGGGGCCGCAGGACCGCTTGATTCATTGTGATTGCCTAACGGAACCAACGTGAAAAGTTACTTCACCGCTGATGGGTCGGGAAGATCGAGCGAAGAACGACACGAACGTCCTGACAAAAATGTATTGAGAACTGAAAGTAGAAAAGAAATAAAAAAGAATGAGGCTCGTGGTTAAAGAACACGAAAAGACAAGGACCACCTCGACTTCCTCGACGTCTTTATTATCCAGTATCGATAACCTGCAATTTGCAAAATATTTCTTCACAGAAATTTCCTGATGTTACTTTCCGGTCTATTTGGAATCGATCTAACCATTTGGGAATGAACCACATCTGGATTTCACAGATTTAAGAAAATTCGACAATCTTTTGAATTTTTCAGGATCGAATCCCGAAAGATTGAGATTTTTTTTAACGCTTGAAAACTTCTCGAGTAACTTTTTTATTCTGAAAGTTGAAAGTATGTATTATTTGATGAATTTTGAAGAAGAAAGAATTGAAGAAAATTCAGCAATCTTTTGAATTTTTCACGATCGAATCCCGAGAGATTGAGATTTTTTTTAACGCTTGCAAATTTCATCGAATCCCGAGAGATTGAGATTTTTTTAACGTTTGAAAACGTTTCGAGTAATTTTTTAATTCTGATAGTTAAAAGTATATATTATTTGATGATTTTTGAAGAAGAAGGAGTTCAAGAAAATTCAACAATCTTTTGAATTTTTCAAGATCGAATCCCGAGAGATTGAGATTTTTTTTAACGCTTGAAAACGTTTCGAGTAATTTTTTAATTCTGAAAGTTGAAAGTATGTATTACTTGATGATTTTTTAAGAAGAAAGAATTGAAGAAAATTCGACAATCTTTTGAATTTTTCAGGATCGAATCCCGAGAGATTGAGATTTTTTTTAACGCTTGAAAACGTTTGGAGTCATTTTTTTATTCTGAAAGTTGAAAGTATGTATTATTTGATGATTTTTGAAGAAGAAAGAATTGAAGAAAATTCAGCAATCTTTTGAATTTTTCACGATCGAATCCCGAGAGATTGAGATTTTTTTTAACGCTTGCAAATTTC